>VXBB01003043.1:1727588-1774136 GCA_013399915.1 Illadopsis cleaveri | reverse complement strand
AGGGGCAAAAATCCCTCTTCCCGGACTCCGGCGCTGCCATGTTCGCTCCCCTGCAGGCCCGCCCAGCCCCGCTACCTGCGGACGGCTCTGCCCGCCTCACGCCACACGCACACGGGGCGCCTCCNCGCGTGTCTGTGAGGCGGCGCGGGGGGGCGGCGCAGGGCCGTGTGGGGACACGCGCGTGTTCGTGTCAAAGCACGCGTCTGTGAGGGCCGCCGTGGGTGGTGAGCACTGGCGAGTGAGGAGGGACCGAGCGGGCCCGTGCGCGAGCCTGCCCGTGTCTTCTCGCCGTGTCTCCGCCGGTAGTCCCTGGGCCGGTTCGGGCTCTCTCCGGGCCGAGTCCGGAGGGGACACGTGGCGCTGCCTGCTCATTTGCCGAGTGCGGTGAGTGCTAGCAGGGAAGTCACACATTTCAGAAGGGAAAGGGAAAGTGGGGAGTTTGCCCTGATGCCAATAACCTGCAAGACCACTTAAATGGAAATAACACTGGGAAAGCGATTTCCCCGCACTTCTGGTCACTGTTTAAACATTTCGTTTGTTTTGAACAATGATTATATAGAGCAGCTCTCGCTTTTTGTTTCAGGGGAGGCTCTCACCTTTGGATACTCGTGGACTTAGGGAAATTTGGGTTGCACACAATCAGTCCTGCATGCAGAATTCTCACTAACTAAAGCTAGATTTTTTTGGTTTTCACCTAAGGGTAAAATTTGCTCCAGAAACAAAATGCTCATGTCCAAAACAATCTGTTATTCCTCAGCTTGTTTTCATTCACTTATTCCTCCTCATAACGACTTTGCAGGAAATTTTTGAATCCAAGCATACACTTTAACTGCAATCTGCATAATTATGCTGTTTTAAGAATACCGGGTAGCCCGGTGTGACATAAGGTAAACCTTCATTACAAGCTGTCTGCAATTCACACCAGCTTTTTCTTGGGGAGCCATTGAGAAAAAGGGAAAGCCAGAGCTATGAAGGGGCAGAGTTCTAACAGAAAATCCACTAGTTACCCATTTTCCTGTTAATGGGTTCAGATTCTGCTTTCCTGCCAGATAATGACTAAACTGATTGCTATGCCACCAACAATATCAAAAAAAGCAGCTGATATTTATGATGGGCATAATTACAGAAACTGTGGAATGGCAGCCAGCAGGTGAAAAACCTCTCAGATTGTCCAATAAAGTTGCATCAAGTAAATGAGATCCTGTGCACCTCATCTTAGGAAAACAGCGTGTAAAATTCCTTTAGGAATTATTTTTACTTACTCTTCAAATTACAGTAGCTACCCTGTGCTGAGAGCTTCATAGGCATGTGGAATTATATATCCCCGGGTCCAAAGAGCTTACAGCCCTCCTGCAACTTCTCAGTAAAAAAGTCCAAATTGAACATATTTTTGGTAAATTGCTTCCCAAGCAGTTATCTTCTTCTTGTTAAACTGAAAGGAAATTTAAAATGGCGTGAGGGATTCTAAGCAACATAATGACTTATACCACCCTTTTGGTGTTTGAACCCCAGCAGCTACAATGGAAAACCTGACAGGCATAAAAAATCCTCACTCCCCCCAAAAAATAACTTTAGATCATTTTCTCTCCTTTACCTATTATTTGTTTTTTGGTGATGTTCTAATTCAACCAGAGCCACAAAACACATAAATGCCATCTCATCCTGTGTTTCACAACTCAACATCTTGTTGATTTCTTCTCTTACAGTTGCTGCATTTGCAAAAACGAATCATTATTCTCTTAAGGAGAAGGGGTTGTAGCAATTTATGCTGACATTTTCCACGATGCCTTGACTTTACCTTCGTGGCCAATGAAAGAAAATTGCTTCACTGCAAAACTTAGAGGTTCCTTATTACAATTCAGCTCAAAGCTTGAATCCAAACCTTTGAAATACAAGAGACCATTTTTGCCTGCAACAGAAATATCTAAACACGAAGTACTTTGACTGCTCCACAGTCTTTTGAGCGTCTTCCATTCTGGCCTCTGCAGCTGCTATTTGGCTATTAAAGCCCTCTAGGGAGTGTGTCCCAAATGCTCATACAACATTTTTTGCCCACTATTTAATCCATTTGGTCCATTAGGGTCAAGGAAGAAATAGAGATGTATTGTTTTAGAGAAGAACTTAGAAATTGATGTTTACCCTCTGTCAGGAATTATCATATCCTTTGGGCTTTTTGCTACTTACGTTCACATGCCGCTCATAGCAGAAATCCCCCGTACAAGGATGGTCCTTAGGACCCTGCTGGTGCTGTTCAATCTGGGAGCTTTGAACCATTCCCGCAGTGCAAAAACGACCGTAAATCTCTTTTATCCATTTAATGGGCAATTACTGCACTTCAGCCAGTTCCCAGTTTGTGGCAAAGAAGACAGGACCTGGCCAGGGCTGACTTATGTCCCAGCAATTTCTGGCTAGTGATCATGGTCAGCCAGGCATAGGTTAGAAGAGTGCCAAAACCGAGTTTCTTTATGCCAGGGATTATCACAGTCTCTGTCTAGCCACGGGATTCAGGCAGTGTAAGGACTGTCTGGTAGGGCAGCCCCAGCCCTGATGCTTTTGCACTGATTGATTTGCACTCACTAGAACTGGAGTTTATGACTCCACAGAGCTTTGAACTCAGCCTTTGATGATACAGATCTCACTTGAGCACTTTTGCTATGAAGTCTTCTGCTCCTTTTTGTAAAACTGCAGGGACCAGGGTGGCTAACTTTCTGACAGTTCTCTGCTGATGCTACAAGCAACAAGGTAAAGGTCGTTCTCCAGGGTCTTCTGGTTTTGCTAGGGCACCTACACTGATGTTAGAGGAGTTAGAGGAGCAGACATTCCAGTATACAGAATGTGCAAAGGAGGATGTGGTTTTCAGTCCCGTTATAGTTCTGGATGAACACATGGAAAACAAAACCTTCAATTACCACCAGCACTGCCACAATAGTGGAGAGAGTATCTGCTGGCAGCTGTCAAGTGTGCCAAAATCTTCTTTGTCTTGTTCTCTGCAGAACTCTGGGTCTGAATTCTGAATTCTCTATCACTGTTCTGATGGCTATTTTAATGACAAAATGAACAGTTGTACCCACAGAGGAGGTACTTCTTTGAGCTCATTCCCCTTTCCATGCTTGTGGCAAACTGGTGTTGAGTGAAGGACTTGGAGATGGTGTATTATTTTAAAACAAGGTTTTAAGCTGATTGCTGGCATACTCAGCAAGTCCAGTGTTCTATACACTTCTGTTAACCAGTGTCTAATTTGGATAATCATACATTATGATCAGTCTTAAGACAGATCTAACTTTAGACGTCTTTATTTGATAACCACCAAAATATGCTGTCTTCATGACCTGAAAAAATTAAGACAATGAAGTGTCTGGTGTCTTCTGGTGTCTTCTTTGCTGTATTTATCGCTATTTGGAGATCTTATGATGATAACTTGTTTATTTATCCATTGACATACCATCCAAAATATTTTTACTGGTTTTTGTGCCAAGAAATGAACTAGGAGAATAAGCTACCTAGAAATGATTTTTAATTATCACTATCATTATTATTATTATTTTCGGGGTTTTTTTGTTTTCATTTCTGTATGCAAGACATCATAGAACATTAAAAAAAAGTCCAGCAAATACAGCAAAATTTCTAAGAAATTACACCATTTGCCAAGCTATGAGTTGCTCCAGAGTAACTCATTAAAAGATCACATAGATAATTAGAAATATTGACAGTAAAATAAAGCCAGTTTTCTTTCAGGAGTGGGTGATCAAACCCACAATATTTAGGAGAATGTTAATTTACATGGAAAGGTGGTATGAAAGAATAAAAGAAAACAGTACCTACAGAGTTAAAAGGCTACATGTGTAATTCCTGTGCTATTTTCATCACTGAGGTCTGTTTGCATGTGGAATTCAACTCCATAGAAGGAGATAATGAAGACAAATAGTATGGCTTTAATTTTAAAAGGGGTGGATAATTTCATGGCAGCTTACAACATTGGTAACTGGGCAGGCTAAGATAATAAGGCTAATCAAATCTCATGCTTCACAGCACTTGTTCCCTGCGGGGTCAGGAAAAATCTTTCCACTGTATACAACACTATACAATTAGCAAGGCTATTATTGGGGAGCAGAGGTACAGCCTTCTAAAGCAACAAGCTTTCGCCATTATCAGAGAACAGAGGCTGCACTTGACCCAACAGAAAAAAGAGAATTATTTTCTTGTGCCACTTTGCTCCTCTACACTGACAGAGTTTTAGAATTATAGTTCTTGTGGTTGTTTTTTTTTTTAAATCCCTGGAACATGATTACCTAAGTGCATTACTGTCTGAAATCTGTCAAAAACTCTTCCACCTGTAACTATTAGCCCAATTCAAAAATAGCTGTCACTGATTGGACATGGGAATCGCATTGATTAAGCTGTTGCAGGTTGCAAGTGCACATTTCTCTCTCATTAGGTCAGCAACGTTACAGAATTTGCATCTTTGCAGCAGTGTAAGCAGAAAGATGTAGTCCCAAATGATGATGAGTTTTTAGCTAGGACCTGAAATGACATCGTTTTTGAATATTTCATTTGGGAAGTACCCTTCATTTTCTTTAACTGCCTGAACATATTGTTGTAGGTGTTCTGTGTGTATACTTGTATTTTATTTTCAATCAGTGTGTGCATCAGAGAAATTATATTAGATGCAATTGAAAATATTTAGCTATTTTTTCTGCAAAATTTATGTTCTTTATGTGAATGTGATACTCTTTACGAGTTGGTGGGTTTTTTCCTTACAAGGTGGAGGAAGCATGACAGCAGAACGACATTCCTTAAAAACCTACATTATGAAAACAAGTGTCTTTTTGTGAGCTATACCTCAAACACAAGACAGTTATTTGAAAGTGCTAATTATTTTCAGGTGACCTATACTTTTTCCTTGTGCACAACCTATATGCATTCTCAACTCTCAGCCCACACATTGTTCAGAGCAGGGGAAAAATCCACCAAAACACAACCTCATCCCCATTTTGAAATTTGGGCTAAATGAAGAGAAAATCTAAAAACATAAGAAGAGCTTATGTAAAGACCATTTCAAGACTTCTTCACAGGTCCAAAAGTGCTTATCTTTCTCATATAAAGAATATCCAACCCCTTTCTTTCACTAGACTGTGTGGCCATGAGCTGTAGAAGGTTTGGCTAAATGAAATTGAATAAAAAATAATTTTTTTCTTTCCTCCTTGAGTCTCAGTAACAAGTTCACTAAAGGATCTACTGTCTACAGTATCCTCCTGAACACAGTCAGGCACATAATCCATAGAGCTGAACCATGACAATGTCCTGTTACTGAATAGCTGGGGTGATTTAGTGATGATAGACACAGCTGTTTTAGGTACTTGATGCCTTTTTTCCTTCATTCTTCACCAGCAAGGTCTCCCAGGCTTCTGTGCAAGGAGAAAGAGAAGTAGCAGCAGTAGATGAAAATCATGACAGGGATTACTTGCAAGAACTCAGCTCATGCAACCCAGATGGTTTGAACCTGAAAGAGCTGAGTGGGCTGGCTGGTGTCTTTAAAAGGCTGCTCTCTGCAATGTTTGTAAAGTAATAGAGATCAAAGAAGGTCCTTGACAACAGAAAAAAAGACAAATTTGCACTCATTTCAGAAAAGTCCAGCAGGAGGATTTGGAAACTACTGAAGGGCCAGACTCATTAAGGTAACTGGGAAAGTCCGGGAGCAAGTCCTCTTGGGACACATTTCTAAGCACATGGAGAAGGTGACCAGAAACAGTCAGCATAGATTTACAAAGAGTAAATCATGTCTAACCAGCCTGAAAAATTTTTATGGTAATATGGCTGTATTTTTGGATGTCAAGACATAAGCAAGAGAGAAAAAATCCTTAATAGACTACAGCAAGATTTCTGACAGTGACTCTGACAATGTCCTTTTACCCAAGTTCACAGGTTTCAGTGTAGATGAGTGGAAAATCGGATGGATTGGATGGTCCAATGGATGGTGCCAAGGGGGCAGTGGTTAGTGGACCATGAGGACGGTAGCAAGAACAACAAGTGGAGCAGCACAAGGGTCTGTTCTGGAACATGTCCTGTTTCACATCATTAACAATGACCTGGAGGAAATGTCACAGTGATGGTTGCTCAATGGATTACATATGAGAGTAGGCTGGGGTACAGTTAAAATGCTGACTGGTAGGGCTGCCCTCCAGGAAGACCTTTGCATGCTGATGGAATGGCCCAACACAAACCTCATGAAATTCAGCAAGGACAAATGCCGAGTCCTGCATCAGAGGTAGACCAACACCTTGCGCTGATTCAGGCTGGGGGAAAATGTGTCTGCATGGTTGGGCAGCAGCTGTTCTGAAAAGGCCCAGGGGGTTTTGGTAGACAGTAAGCTGAACATGAGCCAGGTGTGTCCTCTGGCAGCAAAAAGGATCAACAAAAAACAAGGCTTTATTAATATAGGAGGAAAGGCAGTATATTATTGCCCCATTACTTTTGCTAGACCACATTTAAATATTGTGCCCACTTGGGGGGGTTTGGGACCCCCACTATGGGAAGGACATTGAATGAAGTGAACCAAGTTCAGCAGAGGGCCATCAAGATGGTTGGAGGCTGGAGCACTTGGCCAGTGAGGAGAAGCTGAGGGAACTGGGCTTGTTCAGTCTGGAGAAGGGATAGCTTTGAGAGGGGCATGACATTGGTCTGGCAGTGCCTGCAAGAAGGTTACTGGGGAGATGGAGCCAGGCTCCTCAGTGGTGCATGACTGAAGGATAAGAAAAAATAGATATAAATGAAATCAAGAGTAATTCAGTCTGTAGACAAAGAAAATCTCTTTCATAACTAGAAGCAGTAGAAATGTTTGCCAAAATAAGTCATACATTCTCCATCCTTGGAGGTTTTAAAGACTCAGGTGGATAAAGCCTGGAGCAACACAGTGTACTCTCACAGTTGTGCTTTCTTGGGCCATCAGGCTGAGCTAGAGATCCCCTGGCTTCTCTTCCTGTCTGAATTACTCACTGATACAATGACTCAATGAGTTCACAGGAACTCTTTCTACAGTGAATAAAGTTCTGGTATGTATGGTTTATTCAATACAATGATAAATTATACTGGGAGCATAGACCAGAATCCAAGCCACAACTGCCCAGCTGTGCAGTAGCAAGCTGGCTGTAGTTCCATATTCCCCACTGTTTGCTCTCCTCCTGGCCCCATCAACTGTGCACTTTTGGTTGCCCTGTTTAGGAAGAAAGCTTGCATACTTGGAGTCTTTTTTGGCCACCAGAAAATGTCTTAGTTTTTTCCCTAACCTCCTTCCCAGAGAAGGAGGCCCCCAAAGTGAAAGAGAAGAATGACAAGATTGTGAAAATAATGCTTATGAGATGTCTCAACAAGATACTCATATCTGAAAATAATTTCTTGAAAGAAAATGTAGAATTTCTCCTATTTTACCATCTTGTCTTCAGTCCAGGCAGACAAAGATGAAATTCCAGAGAAACAGAATACAGATATTCTCATTTTCCCAAAGGTTTCCTTTACATTGCTAAAATGATGTCATTTACACATACTTAAAAATTATTTTACACTATGTGATAGCTGTAAAGGGACTGTAGTTTAAAGAAAAATCAAGTCCCAAGAAATTTTTGTCACATTCAATAAAATCAGAGTACCAATGGAGAGGATTTTAATTAAAAACTTCAAATAAACTCCAGGGAATCAAATCATTTGTGAACCTAACCATATCAGAAAAGCCACAGCACCGCAGCCTACATGAGTAGACTCAGCTCATTTCCTAACAGTGTTCTCTTTACAGAAAGTGTTGCCAGAGAGACACTGTATCCTCATGCTTCAAGGCCAAATTAATTAATAGTCAGCTGAGTGCAGAAAGAACCATCCCTTACAACAGAGAAATGAACTTTAAATTAGCAGCTTCTACTGAGAAGTCCTCTTCCCTAAATTGTTGTTGTAGCTCTGGCTACAAAAGACAGCTCCTTCCCCAAACTCTTTCGCTGCAAATTTTCTCAAGACAAAATACATTGCCATTCATGTCTCCAGCTCAATGGGAAGCCAGCAAAAAATTGTGTCTCCAGTGAAAATCTAGTAGAAGATAAACAGTGTCAGTAGGAAGCACTGCTGCCTGTTCCCTGCTATCTGCCATAGCAAATTCATTTAAAGGAACCCACAGGTCAGTCTGGCAAAGATGCCAGCAGCATCAGAAGACACTTTGCTGTCTGAATGAGGAAATAAAGACCAAGTACTGAAGAACAAAATATGACGTGGTTTTTAAAGGTATAGGGATTGGAAAGGAGAACAAAGAGAAAAATAACTGCTGATTAGGTATTTTTCTTTTGAGAAAGGACTCATTTTACTTACAACCATAATTATGGATCAAATTCTTATGACAAATATGATACCATGGGAAGAGCAGTTCAGGAATTGTTCTGCCAGTATTGATGTTACATAACTTCCTTTTCCTCTTTAATTTTCAAATGCTTGTAACACTATAATATGTAATTTTAAGAATTGAGCCAATCCTAAAAGTCCTAAAAGTATTTGAAAGAAATCTAATTATGGCCACAACAGCAAACCAGGCTTTAAAAAAATAATTGACTGTAGGCACATGTAACACAATATCTCCATTTAAAGACTAATTACTTATACTGCATGGTCTACACAGACCCCAAATTTGTATTTTTTTGTTCCTGCAGTTATTTTCTTGCACAAAATTGCTTATCATTTGAGAAAAGTTGGCTTGTAGGACTAATGGTATCCTTTTGTTCTGAGTTTTACGTCCAGTAAAAACACCATTTTTGCTGCGGAGTGCATTTTGGAAAGCCAAGGGAAAATATGGCCTCCTGAACTGCTTTGTGCCATTTATTTTGGTGAATGGGGATGGTTAGAATACAGATGTATGGAGTTGTACAATACAAATCTGTCTGTGGGAGCTACAGCAAAAACTCTGATTTCCTTTGCCTCAGACAAATTTCTGGCAGAGGAGGCAACTGAGAGCAAGCTGACTAATACAGGGCAGCACCTGCCAAAGAGGAGGTACAGGCTAGTTACTTTATTTTTCTCACAGGACAAAGGCTGTTGGCAGGGTTGATTTTCTGTTCATTGGCTAAACTCTCTCCTGCAAGATGTTGGTTTTGCACATTACCTAGGAAATATAGCAGAATTTCCATCATCATCAGTCATTGATCTTTGAAAATCTTCAGACCCTCACAGATATAGCTCATCTTGCCTTGAGAACAGGGACAAGAATTGTTTGATGTTTGGCTGCTTGGTCCTTTGCATGCCTAGTTTTCTGTCATTTATAAAGAATAATTTATAAACCAAATGGAAGTTGTATTTATGCAGTGTTTTACATTGCACTGGATTATTAAAATATGATCTTCTGTACAAAGTAAATATTTTAAAGAAGCTGTAGTATGTAAAAGTACTATCTTTTTCACAGTATTTATTAACTGTATATTCTTTCCCTTCTTGTTTTTCAGACTCATCTATTTACATTTAAGATCCATAAAGGAAGGATTATCTCCATTCTGTGTCTGAACATTGCCTAATCTGTTAAAATTCCACTGCTTGTTGGCCGCTAGGCACTTCCATGAATAAAAATACCAAAAATAGTAAATTATGATTTCTAGGTTTTAGCAACATTAAATACAGGGTCCTCGTTTTTATTTTGACTCAAGATTTTAGCAGACCTCCTCCTAGGTGTTCTGGAGCAATTTTATGCCTTTCAAAATCTGTGTACACATCACAGGGCTTCTTCTATACTTCTTTAATATTTTACTAAAAATCAAATGGTGTGAAGTTCACGACTCTTGTTTAAACAAAATTTAGAAGCAGCAATGCCTGGAATACACAGCTCAGTTTGCCTTGTCAGACAAGGGTAAAAATCTTGGGTTTTTTCTGTTAACAGACTGCCATGGATTTTTAATAGCATTTTTTTCCTGTCTGGTTTCTACTCATTAAATAAAAAACCCCAAAGCAAACAAAAATTAAATAAGTCTTCAATCAAAATTGGGAGTTGGCAGCAGTAGTTTCCCAGGCATAAGATTACTCAAAACAAAGGTAAATAATAGTGGTAGCTGCCTGCAACCTGGTAGTGTATTGGACTTCAACCTACTCAGGACCAAATTACTTTATAAACTCATACATGTTTTACAGTGATACTATCTGTTTGCCTATTAGTCAAACACTGGAATCTGGAGGGGGGGAGGGAGAAGGAAAGAGGACATGCCATTGATATTCAATAGTGCACAGCTGTTTAAGGAAAAAAAAAAAAAAAAAAAGAGAAGAAGTAAAGGAAGTATTCAGCTCTAGGCTGAATTTTTGAAGGTGGTGTACACAAGATTTGGCCAGGTCACAAGGCCATGTGATTTCTTCTAATCACAATCTGATTGTTGTTTCAGGTTTCTGAATTTATATCTCGTCTAGATTCCTATCTGTGTCTGAAGAATGCAAGACTGGGCTCAAAGGCAGGACAAAAGTGCAAGGCCAGGTACAACCATTCTACAGATGCATCCACCCTCAAATCACCAGTACCATTGCTCATAAGATTTCATGTTTACACGCACTACTACTGGTAAAGCCAGTGGTTGAGGTTGTGTGATAGCTAATATGCTCGTTCCTCAAGCTGGAAATTAATTGCATTTAATTAAATGTAAAATCAGGCTTACAATGCCAAACACCAAATGCAGGTATCAGCTCTTAAAAAAATTGAAATAAGTTCCTAGAAGTTTGAATCTATCCAAGGTTCACATTCTTTCCCCAATGGTGAAGGCTGATCTCTGCGCTTTAAAGCAAACACAGCCCTTTGCTGTGCCCTTCAACAGTCTCAAGAGTAAGACCAACTTTAGAAAGAAAGGGATGTCAAATCATCATAGGGAATATGGCATAAATTAGCCCTTCCAGAGTAAGAGAAGTGTTTCTATCTTGAACCAAAAGCCAACACAGAGCTGTCAGTCCCTACTGGGGATCCACCCTGTTGACACAATATGCAGCTGTCTTCTCTATTCCACTCAGAGAAGCAGAAGGGAGCATATGGTTTTGTACATTTATCTTCTGTGGCATGACCTTTTTACCTCTGCATAAGGGAAAAGGAATGTTGAGAAAATCCTACCTTTTTAGTGCTGTATTAATCACCGAGTGCAAATTCGCAATCACGTAAACTAAACACTTGAGTTTGATTTCTAGTTTAGAAATCTTAGCCCAGTAAATATGATTTCTGATTATCACTTACATTTTCAGGGTGCTATATTAAAATGACAGCTTTAAATATCATTATAGAGTGCACTCCTTTTCTCCTTTTCTAGTAATCTATTTTTTCCATAAATAGGAGTATCAACTTATTGAAATAGGTTTCATTAAAATGGATGTTTATTGATAAATATTACAGAACCAAATTACTATAGAAATAGCACACAATAAGGCATGTATTACTTGACCATTAATACAGTTTTTGGTAGCTGACATTTCCCAATCTGGAGCTTTTTGAAGCACAGTAGGTACATTTTAATAGGCCATTAAAACATGGCATCTTGTGTCTTTCTGCAGTATATTATGGAGTGAAACAAACCACATTTTACTGAGAACATATTGACTGGGTTTGGCCTTAAAAAATGGATGAGAACACTGTGTTCCATACATGTTGCGAGAATTGGCAAATTGTGGCATTTCTCCCTGATGACACAGAACTTCATGGAAAGTTGTGAGTCATAGGAGGTAGGAATCTTGCCTAAACGAAGACATTTTTGACACTGCAGGCAGCCTGCATGGTGTCCAGCTGTCTCTCCAGAAGGTGCCAGCCTCTTCTAGATCTTCCTTCATCTTCACTGTCATTTCTACACAGATGTCTTACATACTTGATGTCGTCTGGTGGAGTTCATATTGCCTACTTGTTGGCATCTGAATGACTGCCATTGCAACCTCTACCTCCCGTAATAAACCAGCTAGACTAGTACATAAATACTTCAGCCATGAGCTAGGGATAGAGAGACATATGGATAGACAGGTGGACAGGTAAGCTCTCTCCAGACTTTCCATGGAGCTTTGCCATTGAGGTATTCTGGTTCTTCCCAGATGACAGGAAATAAGTAACAGAGTTGCTCTTGGTGCAGTTGAGTCAGCTGAGCCAGCTGATGCACTTCTCACCAAGAGCTTCTGCTGCCTCAAAGATTAGTTCCTGCAAGACCATCTCCTTGAGCTCTTTGGCTCTTCTTCAGAAGGGGCAGAACTAAGAACAACTGCCTATTAACACCTCACAAAGCTCCTCAAGTATCTCAAGTGTCCTCTCTGTGGATATCTAACAATGACAGCAGTTTCAACCCAATGCACTGAGGTTTCCTCATCCAGTCATGATTCAGTCAATTCAGTCTTATCAGAGTTCAGAATTACATTGCCACAACTGCTGCAGATACTGGAAAGAAGGGGAAAATTATTAAGCCAGAACAGATTAATTTAGAAATGTTCTACATGTGCCTGTTACTCTATTGGTCTCCATACTTTTTTTTGTTGTTGTTTAATATATGAACTTTTACATGTTTATATTTGTGTTTAGTACTTTATCAGATCTGAATGAGCATATAACTATAAATTATCCCAAACTTGTATGCTGTGATAACTTAAAAGTATGGCAAGGCTTTTGAGTTTTCTAGCGCATTAAAAAAAGATTACATTAGAGCTTCAAAAATAGAGTGAAGTAAATAAGTTCTGACAGTATAAAGAAATGTTGGAGAGAATAGAATCAAGTTAGTAAAAGAGCATCTCTGTTTATTCAGAACAGAGTTTGATGTGCTAACTGTTAAACATTAATGTATTATCTTGATGGATTTTGTACCTACACACTTTAACATCACAGACAAAAAAGCTTTAAAAATAGCTCACTGTAATATGTGCTTCATTTATTAAAAATGTATGGGCAAAATAGATTGCATTTTTCATCGTCTTCACATTCTTGTCATTGTTCTTACAGTGAAAATCACAAATTCTGTTTTGAAGCCAAAAATGAATTGCAGTTGTCATTAAATGTGGGTGTTTACAGATGTTATTAATTGACAAAATAGTACACTGTTCTCAGCAAGAGAATGCTTCATTTATACTCTAGAGAGCTGAAAACTACCCTAAGAAGGAGAGAAGAGCACTTAGCAGCTTTTGAGACCTGAAGAACATGGCACATGGACATTATCTGTTTCTTGCCTTTTTTAATGATAACCTGCAATAGTTTTTACTGTGTTTCAAATGCCTTTTATCAAATTTCCCCAATAACTTTGGTAGCCAAAACATGGTTCTAATTCTTCTGATTTTAGCATGCCTCTATAAAAGTCTTGAAAACTGGCAATATTCAAGGTAGATGATGAGATGAACAGCATCCAAAAGCTTCTACACCTTGTATTCCCCTGCTAATTCTGCTAGTGGCCTAATCCATGGGGTCACAGACTCAGAGTCACAAAATTTCCATCAGCTTTCATTAAATTCAGTAGGAGATTCAAACTCCATCCATTTTTCAGGATCAGGAAATTAATTTCTACCAGAAATATTTTATGTAAAATATATCTGCTTTAAAAAAAAATCTTTCCTATTTAAGAAGTATTTTGCTCCAATTTTTTTAAACTGTTTTGCATTGATGGAAATCAGAATTAACACTTTTAAATTATGATATGAAACTGAAGGCAGGACTGGCCTGTAATTATCTTGCTCATTCCAAAATAATCTGAATCTTAGTAACACAAAATTGACTGTTCTCTTTCAGAAATCAAAGTACTGGCAATTAAGACAGACATTCCAATTAAACAAGTATGTATATAGATTTGGGCAGGTAATAGAAAATGGGCAAAGTACAGAATGAACAATGCCTATATTTAATTATCAAATTAGCCTGTTGAAATTTTTCAAAATGTTTCTGTTGTTTTAATAGGAAAATGTAGAATGAGTCTTGTGGTCAAAACATTAACTTTTAATTCCCTAGTATGGTATCCTAAGTCAGCATATTTGAGTAGTAACATTACTTATTCTCTATATATTTCAGTAGCACCAAATAATATTACTGTGACAAAAACATATACCAACATGTCCTTCACAATCTTTTCTAATATGTGTTTTTTGTTGTGTCTTACTACTTTTTGAAAGACAAATATAAAGACAAAAAGTGGTCTATGTAAAAAGAACCAAATGAGTAAAAAAAATATGATACTGCAGCTGAGATATATAGCTCATATCTGCACTGCTTCACACTGCAGAACCACTTTCCAGCATCATGGTATTTTATAAATATGTGTTTGACAGCTCAGTAGCAAAGTATATTCCCACTTTGGGTGGAACATTGCAATTCTGCAGGATGTTGATTCATTGTGAGTTAGTCCAGTTGGCAAGTTAATTAATGTCACTCAAAAAGAGTTATAAATATCTCCATATACTATGCTCTTCCTTTTGCTTCTTCAGCCCTGCTACATACGATGGTTTTGACCTAGGCATGATAGTTAGGTTAGCTTGAATTGTGTCTTGCTTAAGTTGATCTTTTAGACAGTTAACCCTTGCTTAAACATTGCAGCTTCTTACTGAAGGACACCTCAAAGCACAACCCTTTGAGGCTCAGCAGGAGCTTACAGGCAGATGGTGAGTGCTTTTGTGCTGAAAAATGCTGGAAAACAATCACACAACAGAATGCTTAAACTAAGATTCCACCTTAGTCACACCATATTTCTTACAGGATTCGTCAAAAATATTTTCCAAACTGGGGGTCTGCTGAACATTGTCAGGAAATGGGTCTATTGGGTTTGCAAAATGCTGGAAAAAAATGTGATTGCAGCAGAGCAGAGTCTTCTTCTCAGATAAGATGGCAGCAGCACACTGCTTGTAGGGCTGGAGAGGGAGAAGCACTGCAATCATGTTTGTGCAGCAGCACTGCAAACATCTTCTACTTGCATTTGACAGTTTGCAGGTCCTTGGTCCAAACAAACATCTGCAGGTGACATGTACATCATTCTGTGCCCCCGAGTCAGCAGGTACCAGCTGACAGCTCTACGACTGCACCCCTGAGCTCAGCCAGCTTAGGCTTTGATTCAGCTTTGCTGAAAGTGATCATTAAAGTCTTCCTACATCTTGTCTGAGAATTCACATGGACAAGTTTCCAGTGAGCTTTTTTTGCTGGGTTCTTTCAGCTGAGACTTTCCTCTCCACAAATTGTTTTCTTCCTGGTACCCGTGTCTTGTTTTAATGGAAAATTCCAGGTGCTGCTCATGTCCCTGTAAAACAGCTAGAGAAACTTGGGCAAGGGATGCAAGCATGTGGTGAGAAAGACTGGTACATGGCCAGAGCATTTCCCATCAGTGCCTTCCTGCTCTCTGTTTACTGCTGCAAATCCTTTCCTAGCAAGCAGTCTCTGCCCCCACACTGACTTTAGGAGCTCAGGTGTTTATCGCAGAGCACAGTGCTTATCACAGAGCACAGCCTCCCACTCTCTGGGCCAAGTTCAGCAAAGACAGACATTTCAATGCCTCAGCTTAATTACGCACATTATTTATTGGCTCCCACATATTTCCATTGATTGTTATGTCAGAACCTAATTTAACAGCAGTGGAGTGGCAAGGAACAGAGGGCACCCAGGGGCTTAAGGCACTTGCATTGTTTCCCTAAAATATCCTGAATCATGCTGATATTTTCTCTTCTCTTTAAGGAATTGGAGAATATACACTAAAATCAGAACTAAACATTTTGACACATGAAGTCAAGGAGAGTTTTGCCATCAGCTTTATGCAGCATGATTAAACCATAGCTGGACAGCTGCTAACAGGGTAAAAAGCTGTCCATGTGTTAATACATTTTCATGACATCCAGATGTATACATTTACAAGCCCAGGAAAGGGCAGCCTTGCTAACTTGAGTTGTAATATGTCTTTTCTAAATTGGCAGAAATGTTTCTCTGTCTGCTATTCTTTAATATGTGGTAGATCCAGTGACCTGCCAGGAGAATTTCTAGTCCTGTACTCCACTGCTTATTTGAAATATTTATGTCTCATAATAAGTTGGGAAGAGCTTTGTCAGTAGACAAACATAATAAGCAGGAACATATAAATCTAAAGATGCAAATTCTAAGGAAAAGCCTACCTTTCTTCTGAAGTGATCAGCACAGAGCAGCTGAAGTCAAATTGTTACAAATTTGAATGAATGAAGAATTTCTCTTGCTCTGGTCCTGCAATCCAGCCAGCATCTTATGGGGCATTACATGCATGACCCTCCCACTGGAAAAAAATTCAGATTCTTCCATGTCCTGAAGTTAAGAATCTTTCATTTGTACACAGACTGTTGTGTCATTTTTTTGGTGCTTTACAGAAAGATGAGTCATTAGGAGAAATGAACATGGAGAAGGCTTGACGCCCTGGCAAGAGGATAGGAATAATGAATATTGGTGAGGACATGGGAGGAGAAGACAGAAGAGATGACTAGAGTGTTGATATTGCCTGTAACTGACAGCCTCAGAAAAACTAATTAGGGCTGAGGAAGCTCAAGAATTCCATATGAGAAAATCGAGTTTGAATATTAATAGGCTCTTCTCTATTATTTTTCAATTTTAAATCCATTAATTTTGAAGGGGCTTAGAATTTGGGAAAACACATTTCCTTATTCTTGTGACATGATGAACAATGCAAGGATTAGAAAATAATAGCTTTTGGAAGGGTCTAAACCCATGTGTGTACTGGGGTTAGCACATAGTAATGCACAACTGAAGTTGCACTTATATAATTCCCTCTTTAAGGGTTTCCATGAAATTTAATGGTAAACTGGGCTCTGTTTCTGTATAAGCTTGGCAATGTCACTCAGTATTTGCCATCAGACAAAGAAAAAGCATTGTACACTGTATTTTTCATTTGTTTTGCTATTATGCTGTTTTAAGAATGATTTACCATTGCTTGGCTCTGTGATTCATTTGATTGTTTTCCCTCATTTCAAGATGAATCGTAGTTTTTAATCTGTTTGCTGTCATGTCTCATTTCACTGAAACACACATACTGCGCCTATTGCCATGCAAATAGGTACTATATAAATAAAATGTATTACTATGATTATCAGAGTAAAGGAACCCATAGTCATCTGTTACAGAGTGTGCTCTTTGCCAGACTTGGTGCTCATGCTCACAGTCCCTCTCTCCCTGCTTCTGCTGGCAGACCTCTGGTGAGACAGCATTTTTGAGCCGTACCACCAGAGTAAATGGGAGTAATGGGGCAGATTTATCACTGATACTTCCACAGAATTACAACTTGCTTTCCTGAGGCACAAAACAGCGATGAGAATACAGCTGTGAGTTTTGAGCTCATCAGACCTCAGGGAATGGAGATGGCAGGTTAGCATTTGGGTGAGAAGCCTCCCAGGGGCACCCGTAGCCACAGTCTGACAACTGTATTCCCCTGTCTCTCTCCTGCACTTACCTGCTGGATGCTCTCCTGCCTCAGCTGCCTCCCTGAGGAGTAAAAGCAGCAAGTGCAGAAACACAAAAGCATCCCCCCCCATCTGCCTTTGCCCAGCTTTTCTTCAGTCAGGCAGTGCATGGAAGAGCACACGAGGCTATCTGGGAAGCAGTTCTGGGGTGGGTACAGCTTGACAGGGCCATAGATCCTCACAGTCTTAGTAACAACACTGCTGTAATGTAGTGAGGGTGTTTGAGTGTTTGAATTGTAAACTGAACTCCTGGAGATATGAATATGACAGCCAGCCATCTCTTGCTTTGCTCAGAAGGATGAGGATGCCTGACATGTTCACTTCAGAATGACATCTGCTTGCAGATAACAAACCTCAAGGAATGTATTTTGGAGTGCTGTCTGCATGAGTGTGTTAGGGGGGGAGGAGGAAGAGATCTTACTTACATTCTATTAATCAAGTTGTTCAGCTATAAACCAGAATATATTTTTGTGCTAAATTAGGCCAAAAAATTAAATGTGTTTCCTGGATGCCTGGGTGGAAAGGGCTGATCTATATCAGTTCCAGGGGCTGATCTATATCGGCTCCAAACACACAGTGATTCATTATACTCTCTGGACTCCTGAGAGAGCCTAGTTAGTCTGCATTGGTAACATCTTGCTGCTGCTGCCACTTTCTGTGCTGGCATATAATGCACCTACGGGCACTAGATTTCCTAATTACTTGTGTTCTTACTGCAAGCCAAGACTGGCCATATTTTATAATGCTCCTAAGGGAATGAATATATTCGGCCTGTTGAAGCTGAATGCTTTCTGGATTCTTAAAGGCTTTCTTATCATTCATCCCAACCACCAGCTGGGATGTCTTGCAATCTGCTTCTATTGGATTTCTGATGACTACATGCAGGCTCCACACCAAGGAACTTGCACTTACACTACAGGGGTACCTCAGAGTGGAAAGAAAAGCCTGGCCAGATGTAGGGTACAGGGTGAAGGAAACTGCCAGATTGCAGTAGCTCTCCATGACATGGAAATGTTATTGTAAGGTTTAGGACAGGACACTTAGAGGATTTTAAAGCCCAGTACATACTGTACTGGGCAAGGGAGCATGGAAGGCAGGACAGCTGCTCAAGGAGGCAGATTTCATGTGATATAATCTCAGGGGAATTGTTGACTCTGAAAGAGGAATTAGGAGCAGGCAGGGCAAGAGATGGCTGAGGTATCTGGAAAAAAGCACAGCTTGAGAACGTAGAGACTACAATGTATGCATGCAGTGCCCTTTAACCTTGACCTAGAGAGACATACTCCACACCACAGTCTCCCATTTCCTTGCAGGACCCTAACAGCTGCTGGTGGCACTGTCAGGCAGAGAGAAAACTATCCTGAGTCCTGGCTATAATATCACATGTCCTGTCAGCAGCGGTGGCAACCAGTAACGTGCAACGTGTTTGCAGAGTGAATGCAATGCAGAGAACTCACTTGAGCGTATTGGAGGCTGACAAGAAGTGTGTGATGCAGATAAATCAGGAGACAAATGACCTTGAACACCTTTGTGGTAGTGCAAAGGGGCATGGGAAGCTGCACATCTGATCTGGGCCTGAAGAAAGCTGAGCCCACAAGGCACTGCAGTGTGGACACAACTGTGTGAAGCCAATTGGCATGGTGAACTTGAGCGCCTGTGCTCACCATTCTAAGCAGCATGGCTGATTCACTCCCCACTGAGCTGCTCTCCCCACTAAAGCTGGCAGGCAACAGTGCTGGGAATTGGGAAAGAAGCAACCCAGCTTCTTCAGAATTTGGTAATGGGGTCAGTACTGCCTCAGTTCTCCACCCTAAGACCTCTGCAGCTCAAGAGTGGCAAATTACCAGCACTGAGATCCTCTGCTCTTTTGGTGCATTTCAGTTTGGACATCTGCTGAATCCTTGAAGAAACATTTTATGATAAGCTACAGCAGAAATATTAGTGTATTTTTAATAGTGACAGCTTTTATTACCTAGCTGATAAGACATTCAAAACCACCTCTGTATCTGTGCAAAGGGGTCAGAGAAGAAAGCTGCCAGCTGACTTCCTTGACATCTCTGTTCTTAGTTAACACATCCCAGTATCCCCCAATGTCAGCCTTATCCCTGTTTTCACAAGTGATCCTGTTTTAAATCCAGCTTTTCACAGCCACTCTCAAGGGTTGTTATAACTCCAGTGGTTAACTTGTATCAGCTCCACAGCACCTGCTGCACCTTCCACCTTCCCCATCCCTGTGATCGGGGACTGTGACTTTTTGCTGGCAATCTCTGCTCAGCAAGGAAGGGGCATCCCTAGGGATGCCTGTCTTGCTGGAGTGGTGCTTGATTCATGTCAGGAGTACTCTTCAAATGTACTGAATTTCATTGATTTGCCAAAGGAGAACAGTAGAAATAGTTGTGAACTCATCCTCATAAGAAACTTTTCCCTCATAAGTAAAAGCCAGGTCCTTTCTGTGAGAAATGTCACTACTTGCTTTGATGGGACCTTTATATACAACAAGACAACATTTGATGCATGCAAAAAGCAATGGTTCTGGATGTATTGCTGATCTAGACAAACTGACCCTGACTCATTGCCAGCTCATATGGAATGCAATCATAAAAATGTACAACTTTAGTTGTTTTCTGGTTAAGTGAAAAGCCTGGAAGAGTTGTACAGGTTCACTGAGGTATACAATGTCGAGGGACAGATCAGCAGGCTCCCAGCTGCTGAGCACATGTGAGACATTTATGCCGGTCTGAAGTAACACTTCCTGTCTCAGAAATAAAACCTTACATGGAATTGTCTGGGGACTCAGTTTCTCTGCTTTCACTGTTTCTAATAAAAAATGGTATTTTTCATTTTGGGTATCAAAAAATTGAAAGAAACATCAACAAGAAACATTGAGATAGTCTCAGAAACAGCCCACATGTAGAAAAGCTGAGCAAGGAGGATTTGTAGATGTTGCCTGATACAGACCATGCAAATACCTCTGCAAAAGACTGTGCCACTTCAGAGCTGAGCCTCCAGAGCCAAATGCCTTGAGCTTGATGGAGCTGGATGGACTGTGAAAGCAAAGCTTGGGCTTGCCTCTGTGCTTGGGTTTCACTGCCAGGAAACCAGGATGCCTCCTCCAAGCTGGAGGCAGAGGATGAGACAAAATTGCAGACAACTGTAGGTAAGCAGGGAATGTCAGGGAGCAAAAGCGCAGCAAAAATAAACAAAAATGACTGTGTGGGTGCACCTTGCAACTAGCTCAACTGCTGTGAAACATGGGATCTGTGGAAAAGATAAGGAGGTTTAGGCAAGGGAAACAGCTAGTGAGTCTTGGACTGAAAAAAGAGGAAGAAGGGCCCTCCTCTGTCACTTCACAGAAAATCCTGCCTCTTGATGAAAGTGGTTATTTGATAGTGTGAAGTGCCTTCCAACATTTCCATTTTATTATCTGTATGACTGAAGAGTCTTTCTTACCTACAAATGTGGAAGAAGAAGGAAAAAATTTATCTGGAGCTGTTGAACTTTTATTTACCACTGAATCTTAAAGACAAAGTTAAAACTGCTGTGTTCCGACTTCCATGACAACTTGCTCAAGAACTAGGATATCCATCATGAAATACATGTTCTAAAAAAAGTCTTCTGCAGAATTTCAGCTACTTCAGCTGAGCAATTCAGACTATCTATATCTCAGTAACATCTGGTATATGTGTTTGTTGCTCAGCTTTGGTTTGTAAATATGTTTGCTCTTAGCAGCATTTGTTAATATAATTTTCCATGTATGGGTGGATTATTTTTCACTGTGTGGCACTGTTAGGAATTTCCTATTTGTAACAACATATCTTGGCAGTTCTGTCAAAGTACATACAATCATTAAAGGTAACAGGTAACCAGTATTAAATTGCACTGAATGTTGGTATGTTCTAGATTTAAGTAATCCTGAGTAGAGGCTATTGATTTTACTGATACGTGAATGTTCAGCACTTCTGAGACCTGGGTCTGTAAAGTGGTGTTGTTTTTATTGCTGTCCAAACTAATAACCTTAATGCCTAAGAATTGTTTTTTTCTCTCTTGAAAATAACAATCATGTTCTTACTATGACTCTTACACTTCCTGCCAAAAGACCAGGGCAAATGACTGCAATTTCTAGCATACCAAAATTTAAAAATAGCATGATAAGACCGGTCTGTACATTATCTGTCTTTATCACATCAGAGATTGAACCTTCCTGGCAATTTGAGGAAAGCCATTAATACTCATAGCCTTTATTAGCCAAGCCAGATTTGTTCTAATTTTCCTTTGGTAATAGCAGTAGCTCCTTGAGGCAGCACAAGCAGCTACACCTGAGCAGAATCCAAAAAGGATACCTTGTTTCTACCACAGAAATGTTAACTCTTGCATAGTGGCTGTGAGAGAGCTCCCAGTGCTTTGGTGGTAGGACAGTCACACAGGTAAAACTGACTGTCACTTGCAGTACAGCCCTTATTTTACTCACCATAACTCAGTGTGGAAATTCACCTCACCTGCACCACACACCATTCCTGAAAAGCTCCTTGTGCTTTTCAGAGGCAGAATCTTCTGGTTTATTTTGCTGGGAAAGAAGACACAACGCAATCTCCAAATGCAGAGTTTATTGGTGCTATGAAATCAGGTGTTCATAGAGACATCGATAATATCATGAGGTAATAATTTGACTTAATTGGACTCTGATTAAGCCCATTTCTAGGTGATTCGTTTTTGAGGACTGAAGTGTGTCCCCTGTAACATGATTTTCATTCTGATTGTCAAAGCTATGAGCTTGCAAAATCATTCAGACCTTCCCATTTGGAGTGAGTTCACCTGAACTATTGGGTGAGGGTGACGGCCCTGACATTTTCCTCCTGAAGGTGACGGCAGAGCTACCTTTCCAGTCTTTTCCCCCAACAACACCAACTATTTTTGTATTCTGTTCTCATCACAATTCTAGTGAGAATCACGCTTTGCAATCTAAATAGAAGGGAAAATGCAGTACGTTTTTATTTTGTTCACAGTCCAACCACACATCTTAAAAACTCTGAGCATTTCATTTTGTTTGAAACCAGCACATTAGGGTTCATTTATACTTACAAAAAAATATATGTTGAAGTCGTTGTTGTTGAGAGCATCTGATTGTTATTCTTTGACAGAGCTGTCACTAGAGGGTCCATTTCGAGCTCATTCATTGAAAGCTGTGGCAGCAACAGCAGCCAGCCTTAGCTCACTTCTGCCTCCAGAGATTTGCAGAGAAGCTATTTGGAGTTTATCACACAGTTTTGCAAAACACTACAGCCTCAGCAAGCTGTCATAAAGAGCCTCTCTTTCCAACTGGGCTCGTTTACAAGTAGTATTTTATTACTCTCTGCTCTGTTTTACCCTACACCTTGCAAAATCTTTCTTCACCTCTTCTACTCTGCTGATAGATTGAAAAATTCTGAAACACGATTCTGAAAAATGCTTGGCATTTTTAATACATTTATAATTCAAGGATAGCTCCACTCCAAGCAGAGCTCTTTGATGCTAAGCTGTTCCATGTCCTGAGCCCCCTGGACAGGACCTGCAGCTGAGAGCCTTGTCTTGAGCAGAGCCACTTCCCAAAGCCACTCTGCAGGCTGTGACTAGTTCCCACCCATGACTGTACCATTTGATGACAATCAGACATTTCCATCTGCTGTTTTCACATGAGATGTTTTAACTGGAGCACCAAGAGCCACGGGTATCTGAAAAGCAGTGCATTTTCATCCACTGTCAGGAGGATATCCAAGCAAATAAAAAAATCCTTGAGGCTGATTTCACTCCTGTACGTTGCTCCGTGTGCATTGGCTCTGCCACAAATCTGTCTCCCAGGAGAACTCCTCTTGGAGCTGGCCCAGCAGCTCCATACTCCCCTTTCCTTAGCATAACTTCACAAGGGGGTTGAGGGAGTTCCGGGTTAGAAGCTTAAATTTGGGGTTGTATCAGAGTTGTCATCTTAATTACACTAATCTGCGTCAACAGAAACCTAGTTGTGCCCAACCCCCCAGCTCCTGGCACTCCAAACAGCATTGCTGCTGAATCTCACAGTTTTTATCTCAGGGCACATAAACATTTGGTGCTTTTCCCAAAGTCTCAGCTCCTTGAGTCAAGTGATTATGTGCGCACACCAGCTTGTAAAGGTGAAGAGCCAAGTTCTTGCCACCATTCTGCCCTTTCCAGCAGAGCTGAAATATCATGGGAAGAGAAGCAATACACCCTATTTTACAGATAAAATGTAGTGGATGATGTGATCTTGCAAACCAGGTGCACACTGCAAGCCCATTGCTGAGGCTCTGAGGCACATGCACCAGGAGCAAGGACACGAATGAGGGGGCTAGGTTTGTGCAGCTGCCTGACCCCCTGGAGATGCTTCAATTTTAGTTCCACGTCTGATGCAAGCACATCCCTGTGTTTTCCAGCTGGGAAAGGGAAGCATCTGCCACCTGAAAGTTGCTGTTTTGCATGACTGCCTGCTATTTTGCATGACTCCCTTGCAGTTCTTATGGTTAACTCCTGGTCTGTTTTTCTGTGTCTCATAATCCTCAGAGGCAGTGTGTCCTCACATTCTTTTCTAGTTGAGAAGGAACTGTCTTCTTCCTATACATCAGTTTCATCAGTCATATGAATTCCATGTGAGACTTAAAAACCATTGGCCTGCACGGAATTCTTGTACCTAGTCGGTGGCAGTAATTCAGGTGATTTTTCTCTTCCACTTCTTGTTAATCCATATTAGTGAGTGACAGGCTGTAACAAATGCATTCATATCTAGTAGATTTCATTAGCATAAATTACATATCCTTCATGAGGTAATTAATACCAAACAATTCTGTCATTTCATAAGATCATAATTCTGAGAAGCATTTTTTTAACCCATGTAAACAATGATGATTTACAGCTTTGAAGGTAAGTGACTAAAACCTGCACCTCTTTTTTTGGCAGAGGGCTCTATTCATTGTAAAATAAAGTTTTCTCAAGATCTAACCAATAATAATCTATAATATAAAGCACAGTCAATCAGATTAATTTTTTTTTCCAAGACTTCCTGGTACGTAAAATAGTAACTCCTTTTAAAAGTGTATATTTGTGTCTCTGATGTCTGTTGATGTAGCAGCAATTACATGGTTGTCAGCAGTAAATTTTATGGGTGATCACACCAGGAGTTTCACCTTTTTTTTTGATCAGAGTAACTCAGTTTCCTTGTCCAGCCCAGCCTAGTCCCTCAAATTTTTGCATTGTCTTCCCAAGCTACGTTTTGTTTCCATACAGCCTGAAGAACCTAGCAGGTAGGTCTGCTCTTTCAAATCTCTTCTCTGACACAAAAAAAAAAAAAAGCTAAGAATATTGTATCTGATTTAGAAAATGTTGCGTAGCTTCTGAAACCTACCATTTCATCCAAGAATCTCATTACTGAGGGCTGCCAGGAGTTCAGCCATAATTGCAGTTAGTGCTAGCATTAACCAGAATGGTTTATGTTCCCTCTCTTTCCTTTCCCTCTTTGCAATTTCTGCCTAATGAGAAGTGAAACTGTTGCTGCTGCTTGCACTTGTGAGAGGAAGGACAGGCTTCTACACACTGCTGCCTGAAGCTCCATCCGTCTGGACCTGTGTTTCTGGATGTCTTTCCTCATGCCCTTTCCAGATGGGCTGGCAGCGATGCAGTGTGCTGATGCACACCCTGCTCTAGTACCCCTGTGCCGTGAACCCTGTGGGTGCCACCCTCTTTAGCAGAGGCACACAAATCCTTATTGGAGAGGTGGTGGGGACAGGAACCTCAGGTCCCTGGGGTCCCCAAGCCTGTGCTACAAATGAGGGCTGATGGGGATCTCAGCTGGGGACTGTGGGTACAGGTTGTCAGACACAACATCCTCTGCCTGTTTCATGCACAGTATTGAAAGGCTCATCATACAGTAGCTTTTGCTCACCATCCCCTTTGGATGAAAGCCAGAAGCAATGACGTAGAGATGAAAGCTTCTGTATCCCAAAAGCAATCCCCTAAGCCATCCAAGTCCTTCTAAAGCTTTGACTATCTGCTAGCTGAAGAGTTTTAGGTTGGTTATGTAGCACAGATAAGAGTAAAAACACTCCTGTAGAGAACAATAGCATCCTTTTTATTTTGGATGCTTGGTCTCTTTCCTTTTCCAAGTATTTGTTTGCTTGTTTGTGCTTGCTCTACCACTGATCTTTGAGAGATTCATGCCCACTCTGTAGTAAGGGGAATGGTGCTGGCTTAGCTTCTGAAAATGTGCTACCTCCTGTATCTCTTCTGTTAGTTCAAATAAACAAGTCTTATTAGTATAGACTGTACTATTCAAATTACATTTTTATGCTGCTGGAATTTATGGACTTATATTAGTTTTAATTCTTACACTGAAACAAGCAGTAAAATAAGGCTGAAAAACATGCAGTGCAGCCAGGGTCACATTTTTCAGCTGATATGCTATGTGGCTATTAAGGATGCTTACTTTTTTTCTATAAATTGTCATTTCTCCTTCTCCCAAAGTCAACAGAGGAGTAGTATTCTTCTTCTGCCTCTTCATAAAACTCATTGTGTTTCATTGTCTTTGGTATAGGGGCTGAAGTCCGCAAAGCACTTACTCATGTACAGAAAAATCCTCAGAACAGCTCCCAGAAGCAGATGATTAAAATCAGACTGATTTAAGAGGCAGAGAATATACCGATCTGCCTGATTTTAATCAGCCTGTTTCAGAAGATTGCTCCAACACTCCATGTTATTTTCAAATGCTTGATCCCTGTGCTACACAAATTTGCTATTACAGCAGGGTCACTAAAGTGCTGTCTCAGGTGAGAGCAATGGGAGTTTTGCTACTGACTTCAGTGGAATCAGGATTCACCAGTGATATCGCTGGAGGTTATCTGCTTTTGATTTGACTGCTGCAGCATTCCCCCATTTTTCATACCAAACATGGATATTTGCGTGTGTTTGCCATCACTGGGCATCACTGACTTTCACCAGATAACCCAATGCAAACACTAAGTTTAACCATTTAATCGTTTAATCATTAAAAACAGTACATTAAAAATTATTCTACTAGTGAGGGTAAAACATGCAAATATCTGTTACATGTCTCATTTTTGAGCAGATTAATCTTTGTGAAGGGGTTTGATGACCTGTATAAAGGCTGCTAAAATCACTGTGCTGGATTTGAGTGAAGCAGAAGAGCTCACAGATCTGAACTCTTATGCAACAATTTAAGTTTGCAGAATGAAAGGTACCCAGGAGACCTCTATCAAAATTTCATTTTTTTTTTCCTAATCACAGATAGCTTTAAGTAGCATCACACTCCTTAGCACTCTCAACTCCAGATCACAGTGTTTAAAAAATGCCTCTTTCAATGCATGCCTAGAAGCATGCTAATTCACTGCACGATTCACTAGAGAAAGGAACAACGCAGCTTGCTGCTAAATGTCTTTCTCTGATCTGCTTCTCAGTTGAATTAGACTGGTATTACATGCTGTATAGCTGGTAGAACTAGTCTAATTTCCTGGTGTGATAGTTCAGGGACCTTAAAAAACAATTCTATGCTGAAAAGTGTATGAAGATGTAAATAATTTAGTTTAGAGTTTAGAGTTTAGATGTACAAGAATCATAAATAGAATTAAATTCATTAATAGAGTCATTTGGCTACATTCACAGCAATGTGCAAACCCATTAAGAGCCCCAAGTCAAATTCTAAATAGAAAGTTGAGGGTGGCTCTACATTTAATTTAAAAGCATTTTTTTAAAACTAAAAGTCTAACTGCATTGTGGGCGGTGTGCTTCTACTGCTGAATTATTTCTGAACATCAGAGCCCTGAGCACTTAAAAAAAGGTGATCCACACCTCAAAGAACAAGGACCTAACTCTAACAAGCAAGGGAATTTTTATCATTTAATGTTAATGAACCCAAAATTTCCAGTAAATACTAAACATGCAAGTGAAATTGATTATGGTGGTAGTTGATTAATGCTCTATTTATTATTTTTATTCAAGCAATTGTAATTGTCTAAAGAGAAATGGAGATTCATACACAAGTTATTAGTTTAAGCTGTTAAATAAAACCTTAAGAACTCTATAAATCTCTTTGAAATTTCCTTTAAGTTTCCATTCCTGTCAAGGAAAGTATTCTATTGAGGAAATGAAAGTGTAAGTATGCCAAATCTGAAGCTTTGAGTTTGTTGACAATACCCTAATAGCAGTAGTAGAGTGCAAGCAAGGATTTTGAAGCAAAGACAATGAGTCAGCCAGCTGATGAAGCAGCTTATATGCTATTGAATCATATAGAATATTTCTTCCTAGCTTCCATTAATAAGAAAGCATGTGAGTGTGTGCTTATGAGGGACGTCAGCTTGAGACTGAGACTCTGGAATCTGTATCCTCAGCTAAACAAGTCTGGATGGTGTTGTGGTCCTGATTTGACTCTCACTCATAGATGTTTATCAACAGTTGTAGTACACAGAGGAGTTGTTTAATTCAAGCTGTACCTATGGAGATAGCAAGAAGTTGGTGGGGAGATTCCAACTGCCTGTGCTCCAGCGCCTAAAGAGAAGTTTCTCCAGACAGATACTCATGTTCCCAAACTTGCATTCACCTGCACTGTACCCCAAGGTCAGAGGCTGCTTTTGACAATATTTGCTTTAACTGTTTGTTCAGAATTTTTTTTTGCATTTGCCAAATCAAATGAGCACATTAGTGAGTGGCCTGATGATCAGCTGGTAGGGCATGATGCCAGTGGAGTAAGGTACACAACTAAAAGTGTTACTCAAAAGGGCACATCCAGCCATGCTCCTCTCATCACCCAGAAGAAAGAAATCTGAAAAACACAACACATTATCTCTGAACTCTGGCAGTGATACTTCTCATGTACACACAGCCAGGATCAAAATAAATTAATGGAAATACCAAACCATTTACAAATATGAACACTATTAACCAGCTGACTTACAGCTTAGGCAAAGAGGAATCACAGTTTTCTTGAAATTCCAAGTCTTATGTAAAAATACGAGCTTCTTCTGGCTTCAGAGTAAATATATGCTTTTGTTATCAAGCACCTGACATTTGCAGGATAAATCCTGTGTGAATTTTAAAATAGAGAATTAAAGTGAAAATCCTTCTCATTTGATGAAAGGTAAACTGAGAAGTTCCTGGAAGAATAGAATTTTCTGCTCCTGAAAAGAAGTACCTGGGTATTGTCAGGGCAACTTAATTGTCCATTTCTAGCAGATAGCAAGAAATGCACACTACAGAGCTCTGCTTATGTCACCAATGTAGATCGCAAATCTTTTGCATAGAATTGGACATTGCTGAGATAACTGAGAAACAGGTTTTACAATAGGAGGAAATAAAATTCAATATCACATTGAAAACTTCCATGTCTACACAATAAGATAACTGTGAGGGAATGAAAAACAGCAATTTCACAATTAATTTGATATTAAAATCAAAACTGCAATGTTTACTTCAATCTTTTTGTATTCCTGTCCTGAGAGATAAAAAATGTTTCTTGCTAAACAGTTAGAATGAGAACTTCAGAGCTTTAAAGACTGTTCTGAGTATCTCATAAATTTTTCCTCATGATCACTGTGGTTCAAAATCATTGCCCATTCTTGGCACAATAGAAGGAATGAGCGTCTGAAATTCCATTTCTGTGGTCTGGGGGGGATAATGACCTTCAGAGAAAAAATGTTAGTAGTTTCCTCACTATATGACTCCAACAGAGTTATTCCAACAGAGAGTGTGTCCACTTTTTCTCAGAAAAAATTATTCATTTCTGTAGAGAAATTCCTACCATACAAAAGACAGCGTATTTTTAGGACATAGGGGTGCCCCACTTTGCATTAATAAAACTAGGGTTATAAATGGTATTTTTTGTACTGTGTAAGTTCCATATCCAACCAGAAGAATAATAACTACAACGAAACAGAATCAGATTATGTTTTGCTGCCATTTATCAGTAAAATTAACAATGTATTAATGCGAGACTTGTGCAAAAAACTTAAGCCCTAGTGACCCGAGGTTAATATTCATGTATTTAGATTGCTGTCAATTCCCAGGATTTAAGAAAAGCCTGGGATTTAACAGAGTGGTTAGAGTAATCATAAGAGGCTGCTGTTAAAAACGTTGGATTGAGCTTGAACCGTCAATCACTTTTAAAAGCAATGTACATATAAAAACAAGGTTATCAGGTGACCATGAAATGTCTTTTGTCATCAGTGAGTGAGAGCTTCAAGAGCCATAGGCTCTCAAAGAGGTAAAACTCACGGAAGCTGGGTCAGAGAAAGGGCTTGGAAAGCCCTGCAGCTTCCCCAGTGTGGACTGAAGAGGAATGTCTGTATTCCTGTCTGCTTCTGTGGCAAACATTGTTCAGGTTTTTTCAGCTGGAATAGTTCTTTAGGAGTGCCTATTTTAACAGAAGAGAGCCACAGGAGGAAAAACCTTAATGCAGCCATGCAGCTTCATGGGGAAGGAGGCAGCTTACAACTCATGCAGTACCAGACACAAAGCTTCATACAGGGAAACATTTCTGTTCCTATTGTCTCACATATCAATATATTTAGTAATGTTTAAAAACCCCAAATAAATATTAGTGTTCTGGTTTGGACTGATATAGAGTTAATTTTCTCCCCAGTAGCTGCTATAGTGTCTGGAATTTAGTATGAAAATAATGTTGATGACTAACGTTATTATTCAGGACGGCTGCAATAACAATATACTCCAAATCATCTTGGAGGGCTTAAAAGCAAAGTTTATTAAAAGGCACATCCTTTTGATACAGTGTTTCAGTACAATGAATATGGTTGGTCATTTCAGACCAACACCCCTCGACCATTTTTAACAAGTAAACAAGATGTTAGAAAAACACCACCTGCTAACCTTCTTCCACCTTCCAAGGACTGTTTTTGATTCCTCCTCACAATCACAGGCCAGTGTGGGAAAGTAAGTATCCCCACAGGTTTTGCTGCCTGATGCCTAAGACCTTCTCCCTGATCAGGGTGTCAGCACCCACAGATGACACACTGATGGTGTCAGTTGTTGCTAACTGGGGTTTATACTCAGTCAAGGACTTTTCAGCTTCTCATACTCTGTCACTCAGAGGTGACAAAAAGTTGGAAAGGGACATGGCTGGGACATCCAACCCAAACTGGTCAAAGGAATATTCCATACCCTATGACAACATGCTCAGCATACAAACTACGGGAGAAAGCTGGTCAGGGACCCCTGCTCAGGAACTAGCTGGGCATTGGTCTATTGGTGGTGAGTAATAGCCCTGTGCATCACTTGTTTTGTATAACCTAATTTTTCTGATGTTGTTGTTATTGTTGCTATCATCATCATCATCATTACCATCATTATTGTTATAATTACTATTATGATCATCATCATTATCATCATTGTTATCATCATTATTATTCTTATCTTTCACTCTGTCCCAATTAACTGCCTTTATCTCAACCCAAGGCTTTCCTCACATTTACTCTTTAAGTCTTAGCCCCATCCCACTGGGAAGGGGAAGTGAGTGAGTGGTTGTGTGATGCTTAGTTGCCAGCTTGGGTTAAACCACGACAGCTAGAAAAAGTATGTGGAAGAAAAATAAGTGATTTCTTTTCCAGAAGTACTGTACTACAAGCCTCAGTATTAAACTGTTCTCTCTGACTTGGAGTGGGAGGGATGGAGGCCTGACATTATCTGGGGCAATGGCAGGGACCATCATTCCTCCATTGCACTGTCCCTCCATAATCTGGATAAAAAGGAAGATGCCCCAAGGTATTTCAGTGGGCCTGGCGTAATCAGTGAGGCGGGAGGAAGATCAGGAGATCAACTCTTGTCTGTAGTACTGTCCTCAGCCAACCCCAGGGATTTCCGACTGGAAATCAGAGCTACAGCTAATGCTGCTTGACATAGAATTAACTCTCCCAAGGCTTCCTCTTTGCTTCTGCAGAGCTGCCACAGAAAAAAAACCTGAGTTGGATTGTGTGCTCCCCACAGGGTTGCACTGCGAGGAAGAGTGGAAAGACAGGGGAGAAGTGTGAAAGATGAATCTCTTAAAAGATCCATCCTGCAGCCCCACAGGCTACAGGCTGAGGGAAAGTCCATAGTTTAAAATTATATAAATATCATATATTTCCCATATCTCACCCACAGGAATAACAATGGTCTGCAGCAAAAAGCAGCATGAGTTCTGTATCTTCTTTCATGCTGGTGTATTTGGATTGTAACTAGAAAATAAACTTTGTGTTTCATCACTTTTTCAGACTTCAAACATGTATGTAGCACTGCTTTCTGTCTCTCTTACAATTGCAAGCTGAAGCAAGTATTTTACGTCTTATAACCAGTTTAGCACTGCTTAAGAACATTACAATGATTTTCTCCTCAGTCATTTTATCATCTTACTTTTTAGGTGCAAGTCAGTATTTTGTAGATTGGCTAATTTAACATGCACAAATTTGTCCAGTGGAGAATGGCAACAGAAACTTCTACATCTAGAATAATGTGAAATTGCTCCAAACTCTGCACCAAGACATGAGAGAAACAGTTGTGGTGTGGAGCCCCTGGGATTTCCTCAGATCACCTATGCAATGTCACAGAATCCCGGGTGCCCCACTGGGGTGACTGGGTGACAACACACAGGGCATCCCAACCTCACTGGCTTCCTGGGCATGAGGGCCTCCTCCCAGGCAAGGACAGCTGGTCCACATGTCTGTCCTCAAACTGGCTGAGAGCTATTCACCAAGAACTCAGCACAGCACTGGACCTCCAGTTAACTGGAGCATGTCAGCCCCCGAGCTGCCTCAGCAGTTACAAGGGCTTAACCTTCGTCCATGGAGCCCAGTTTCAAACTTGTTAAAATCTGCAATCAGTAATGCAACAGCAGATTCTTCTGCTGACACAGAATGAATATGAGCAAATCATGGGTTAAACATTGCCCTGGGAACACTCCTGGAGCTCCCTTCATACACTGCTTTTTTTCCTCTCATGAAAAACAGGTTTTTGCAAGCCATGCAAATGAGTGAATTCAGCATATAATTCCAGAGTGGAATGCAGCTCGTCTCTTGCCACATACACAGACACTGTTTTTAGTGCACATCATCACATAGTGATTAATGGCAACATGGCATTTACTCCAGGGAATGCCGCCACCTTAAACATGAAAACCCACATAGACTCAGATGGACAGACAGGCATATAAATTTTATTTATTTTGTCAGCCAAGCAAGAAAACTGTAAAAATAAGAATACAAAAATCTGCTCTGATGTTTGCTTTACTCAGGGATAAAGTGATTTAACAGAATTACCAACCATGATTTTTTTCTGAATAGGGTTACACATACTGGCCTGTCACCACCCCTGTAGCTAAGCTGCACTCAGCACAGTACCAGATGCATGAGTGAATAGAGACAGAGACTTTCCACTGTCTCTTGATTCCTTTTTTTTGGTGTTTCCAAAGGATACCCTCAAGATACTGACTCCAGGAACAGCCTCAGCTGTGGTCACAGCTAAGGGGGCTGTTGAGCAGCAAGGGGTCACTGACCTGGAGTAACATTTACACCATGCTGCCTCCTCCTCATTCAGCTGCTCTGTGGCAGGACCTGTCACCCAGGGTTCTGCTGGGATGGAAAGGCTCCTCAGGAGATCATTTAAATTGCTTTACAGCCCTTCCTATTACTCTGGAGTTGCAGAAGTGCTTTATATATTGTAAGACTGAATTTCTGGTCTGATATTTGTGTTCTATCTACATTTCATCTTTCATAACCATCAGAGACTATCAATGACAAACAGTCTCTCCAGATACTAAAGGTTTAGTGCGACTGGTACTAATTAATGAAAAGGACAAAGGTTTGTGCCATAAACATGAAACACAGGGTACAATTGAATTAGGTTATTTTTACATCTCAGATTAAAATTGCCCTTTCTCTGTAATTTTTCTGATTGCAACTTAAATCTTTTAAGGTCAGTGGTTCTCAAGTAGTTTTGTGTTATCTGATATGCTCTTTCCTGATTTTCTCATTAGTGTTCGTCAATAGGATTTTCTTCTACCTTTTTGTCTTTAATACAGGATTCTTTTTCCTTAAGTTATTTCAAGAAAAGCAAATAAATATCTTTTTTTAAAATGTGCTATTTTTAGAGAAAGATTGCTTTCTGTGAGAATCATTCCTCCTAGCATGGCATTATAATTCAGTTTGCTAGCCATCTACAAAAAGAAGCACTTGTGAATAGGGTTGAAAGGACATGAGAATAGAAATCAGAAGACTAACGCCATTCAAACGTGCTCCTCTATGTAACATTTTTGTAATCACTTTCCCCCCTCTGTTTGACTAGATAGGAGTCTTGGAGGCTAAAAAATATAGATAGAGCATACAAATATTATTGACTATCTAAATCTTAGTTAAGTCCTTTTGAAGGAATATAAAATCCTCCAGTTTACATAAATCTACATGAGCATTTCAAAGACAACAGCATATACAACTTACTCATTTCATGCTGGGAGGGAGGAGCCTTTGTTTCCGTCACCAGATATATTTTTTAATAGCTGTCCATTCAAGGTTGAATTTTAAAATATCAGATATCCAAGGGAGTCAAAGGCAAACATAAAACCTCTCATACAATTCAGGCACACCCTTGCCATATTCCATGCAAGTATTTGTCTATCTTGGACACATTTTCTGGTTTGGTGTTTTAAATCAAGCCCATGTAAAGAAATAAGATGAAGAAAATTATCACACTGTGCTACACAAACATTTCCATAATTTTTACTAAAGAATCCCAGATAATAGGAAACAATAACAAACCCTTTTATAATATAAACTTTATACTCTGTGCAAATTGCAATATTGTCAGGAAGCCAAATTTCTTGTTAATATATTTCGAACTTCTCACCTATTTGCATGCAGCAAGGATATTAGAACGATAGTATTTTAAAAATAGACTCACATAACATTTCTTAGTATAATCAACCATGGATGAGGCCCATCTGTCATATCTAGTCTGTATGACTAATTGTTAGTGGTCTGTAATTGAAATTTAAATTTATTAAATGAACAGAGATACCATTATAAATGTACTAATTCAATATGTGGAAGGGGGATGGCAGGATATGAAACTGGGTGGTAGCTTCTGAGCACTGTTTATGTTTATACATGTTCAGATGAATATGATCCTTTCTACAACTGGGCCAATCCTTCTGCAAGGCACATCAGAGCTGGCCAGCAGATGCCTAAATCATCACAAACATTCTCCTCTTCACTTTTTCACACTTCAAAGGGGGTTGTGAATGGAAGATGAGCTTAGGCTTTTTGGATGTTTGTATTTTTAAGGAGGTCCTAGGAAAAAAAAAGAGTTCTTTGTTATCATTGTAAAAGCTTGGTAATGTCCAAGAAATGACCTTTGGTTTCATACACACCATAACAGTGGCCAAGACCAGCAGAGTGTCAAAGAATACACATGCAGACAGCAGACAGAGCTGTTTTACAGACCATGGAAGAAATCTTAGCCAGACTGATGGCAGAACTCCCATCAACGTCAAAAGAGTCAGGATTTCTCTCCTTGGAAGTGAAGTGCATTTCTGTGATATGCTAAGCATCCTCAGCTGCCATCAGATAAACTCCTGGAGAAAGGGGGTCACTCAGCCCCTGCAAAATTGAGTTTTCATCCCTAGAAAGCAAGGCAATATCTTCATGCTCGGTAAGAAAGTATTTTCAGAATGACTACACCGCTAATTTTTCTTCAGTGGAATAAATAACCACTGAACATACACAGATGTCATCACCAGATGCAATTTCTCGGTTGGTGTCACTGTAGAAGCAGAAAAACCACCAGTGAGCTCTGCATTGCTTTATTGTTGCTTTACGTTGTCACTTATTTTAGAAACCCCATATTTGCTCTGCTAATCTGTTTTACTATGGATGTGTGTTATCTTTCTGTTTGAAAAATAAGGCTAAGCACCAGATTTAATCCCAAGCATATAAAATCATGCCTTCTGTGAGAGCCTGTAATTCTTTAATGACTGCAGCACTGACATGTTGGGTATATGCATGGGCAAGAAGTGGGGCATATCTTTTAGCACTAGTAGCTTCATCCTGCAGCCTCCTGAGCAGCTTTAAATTGCAAGTACTATCCTGAGAACTGAGGGCACTTGGTGCCCTGCAGGGACTGCCAAGGATTTCACAGAACTGGCACTTTCAAAAGAGTGCAGTTCTGTGTGTTTTCAGAGATGAATTTTGGGACTCCTGCCACACAGAGGTTTTTTTTCCCGAGTTTTTTCCTGGTTGTTTTGAAAGAGCTACTTTTTTAATATAAGAATGAAACCAAATCCACTCCAAGTAAAAAATGCTCATTTAAATAGATAACCACTTACAGCAGATGTACCAGAGACAAGTGTCTGAAAAAGGCTGGAAATGCTAAGGCTATTAACATAAGAGGTCAAATCAGACACAGCTCTTGGATTTGGCAGAGGCTCCACAAACAGCTTATGACCAGAGAGGTCTCCCTTTTGATTAGGTATGTCACTTCTGCTTTTCAGCTCTGCCTTGACCCTTTTTACATTTGTTGTGGCAGTGCCTCTTTCCAGAGTACATTTGCAATTAGAGTAGGAAATTTTGGGGTGCTGTTAGGAGACTGCAAGCAGTTTTCACACAGAAATAAGCGAGATCAAGGGCAATGTTTTGGAGAAGAAATGCAGTATATGAATATGAATGTTATGGTTGCTCAGTTGAGAGGAATGAGGAGCCACTCTGGGAAGAGAAATCAGATCCTATCTTTGTCTAAAAACATTAATGCCCTGATTCCGACTACTGAACATAAAGCAGGATCCACAGCCATTCCATTACCCATAATTATAGGGATCAAGCCTGTGTGGCTGCAGCTTGAGAGGATATTTTTATATTCTACTAAACATTCCCACAGTTGATGGGATACATTCTTCTTTAAGTGTGAGTAACACTGTCCTTGAAGCTCAGTTATCCTGTCAGGTGAAGCCATGGATAAACGCTGTGCGTGTTCCCACCTAAGCACCTAACTAGAGAAAGGCAGAGTGGCATGGGCCCTTGCTGAAGAGGAAGCTCATCAAACAGCTTCATTTTCCTACTCATACCATTCTACTCTGCAACAACTGTTTGTTTTATGATCTCGCAGGCATTTTGCCCGCTTTGTGGCACACAGCCTTCCCTCTGATGCAGTGCTTGTACAAGGCACTGCTCTTTCCCAGGATTGCTGGGGTGTTTCAGGATTTCAGGATTGCTGAAAATTGTCACATTTGTTATTCTGGCTGGAAGAGAGAAACTCTACCATTTTGACTATTTTTCTGTATATTCTTCTCTGAATTCTTCTTACTGGCTTCCTGACTTATACAATTTATGATACTTTTTCTTTGTACACCAGTGTCACAAATGTTAGCAGTCTAGGTCTGGTCTTCATTATTCGTTTGTTGCTTTTCCAAAATACAATTTTTCTTCTTGGCTCCATCACTTTTATGGTGACTTGCTCATATTTTGAATCCTAGGATTTTGCTTACTTTATGCTGGCAATGCTTCTTGTGGTTTGCTGTAAATTACAAATGATCAAAACAATATAGTATTTCAGAAAATTGTGTGGGAAGAACAGAGGGAAGAAAGAATTTTGTGTTTGTTTTGAAAAACAAGTCTTCTGCCTGCTTTTAATGTCTCACTCTTCCATCAGGCTGCTTCCCTAAACCTAAGGCGTTTTATTTTAAAAACCTTGCAAGTGACACAGGAGTGGAACTTAAGGAACTCGAGAAACTTGAGCTAATAATTTCCAACAGCAATTTGAAAGTGTTACTGTCAGCCTCAGAGAACTGTCCTTGTGTCAGTTCATGAGATCTCTCGCAGTAGGTGTGTGCTAATGCCTTTTGTTTCACTGACCCGCATGCCACAAAAAACCATCCTTTGCTGCCTGTTCCCTCTGTGGGATTCATTCACACTCACCAGTCCCCAAGTGGAAGCCAAATTCATCTTCCAAACCTTGCAGACTAGATGCCCAGCTGTGTAAACTGGCATCACACTGCTGACTCAAAATCATAAAAGACAAAAAATCCTAATGCTTTAAACTGAACCATCATGAAGTTATGATGCAGGTCTCAGGGTCGGGAAAGATCTTTTGCCTTATGCCTCAGACCATGAAATGTGACTAAGATCTGTGGCATCAATAAGCCATGAATGAATTGTCTGATACTCTTTTGCAGCTATTTTAAGTTCTTTCTCCCTGAAGTCCCAGCCTGGTTTGCTCGGCCCAAGCCACCTGCTGGGAGGTTGTGTGCTCTGCAGCTTGTAGGCTTTGCGGGCTGTCACTCAGTGTTCGCTGTCAAGAGGACATCAGCATCTTCAGATCTGGTAAATGAAAATGAGGTCAAGCCTATAACATTTTCCACTGAGTAAAAATACATAAATGTTGCCACTGTGATTGAACTCTCTCTTTTCTCTGCTCAACTTAGGTATTTATTGCTTACACGCAGGCTTATCAGAATCATAATTCACTCAGTTTTGCACCTATGTGTCCTAGTTCTTATCCAATTATTTCAGCTCTCTGGTTTTGTAAACTTTTATTTCTCAGGCTGTGCCCCTTCCCATCAGGAAATGTCTTCTGGGGTCAGATCTGAAAGCAATGCACTATGATTTAGCCTCATGCCTTCCATTAATGTCAGTGGGAATCAAGCTGCTAAACCCTGAACACTGTCTTTAAAGTATAACTTACAGTATTGGTGCTCTTGTGCATTTATAAGCATTTACTCTCATGTCAGACACATGTGCTGGCAGACTACCCAATGGAAATGCTTTTTTTTCCCCTCATTTTTTAATTGAACTAGCAGTGGAGATAAATGAAAGCCTGGGGAGAGTGCAAATAAAAGGGTCAGACAAAGAAGGTTAATGCTTTCTGCACAATCTCATCACAGGACTTAGGAGTGCTACGGCATCCCTACAGAGGAGATTACGTGGCTTGGTCAGCGGGGTACACAGGACAACACCAACACTGAGCTAATTAAATGAACACAAATTACAACAGCTCTCAGGACCAACACCTTGCAAGGTAGTTCATGTTTAAAACTGATTTCACATGTTACCAGCATGAGCATCTCCATTGTCTTGGTTGGGGAAGACAGGTATCTGCCAGGGAAAGCTGGACTTTCCCTTGGAATGGAGAATGTAAACTTCCCCCCCTCCTCTTCTCAAATTATTATAATTTTGCAATTAAAGGCTTTCAGGCAAAGATTTGGGAATAGGAATAACAGTTCTTTACTAGGAATATTAAGAATACAAATGTAGTAGTACAAAAAACAAGCCAACAAAACAAACAAAAATCCTGGAAACCCTGACAGAGTCAGAAATACAACCTGGCACGCTCTTGGTCAGGGTGTTGGAAGCAGTCCAAAGCAGGCCCTCCTGCCCTCCTATGGTGGAAGATGTGGTTCTGTTGGAGTAGAGATGGTCCTGTAGAAAGGGTCCAGTAATGACAAGATAGGTCTGGTCTTTCTTCAGGAATCCAGTGGAAACACTGGATATCTGGTGTTCCTACATCTCAGTTTTTGTCTAGGTAGTAACTAGTTGGCTCCCTGCACTGGGTGGGGCATCTCACAATGAGATGATGTAATGTCACGTCATTGGTGAGCCTTAATGGCCCATTAACAGAAGATATCCCCGGGAGGAAGGATGGGTCATGGAAGAGATAAGGAACATTGCTCCACCTCATTTTAACAGCTGGTCCATTAACAGAAGGCACTCGCTCCCTCCCCCCTGGAGTTACAAGAGATAAAGAAGACACCTCCCCAGCTGGTTTCAACAGATGGAATAGAATAAACATTTTTTTTGGTTACATAACCCAAGACATCCACGTAAGATACAGCAAAGGTGCTAACAAAACTGACTACTACTTCCTTATGTCTCTCTCCTTTTTCTACACAGAGATTGCATGTGAAAATTTACGCAATGCATTCAGTTGCTCTTAGTAATGTTTCTGTTATGATCAGCCTGCCTAGACATCCCATCCCTCTGCCAGAGAAAACTGAATGAGGGAAAAGTACTGAGTCAGAGAAATGTGTGAAAAGATTTACATGGTATTTGCTAGCATCCCAATAATCAGCTCTGTAATTGTGCATTTTATTAAAATCCCACATGTTTATTTGAGCTGCTGGAGTTGTTCTGCTTAATCAACAGAAGAGAGGAAGGCAAAACCTTGCCTTGAATTCACACATCCAGGCCCAAATCCTGCAAATTCCTGTGCAACTGCTTTATTTTCTACACCTGAACAGCCCCTCAGGGGTCAGAGCTACCCAGTTATGTTGTTAGTGAGGTGCTCCACTGACAGATCCACACTGAAGTACCTGCAGGTTCCTGAAAGCTCCCCGGGCGCAGCTAAGTCTCTGGCCTGGGATGCACTTGGCTCCATTTATTTCTGCAGCTGTTGGAATGCTGTGCAAACAGCACCTGCAGCCTGTGGTCACAGGAGATGCAACACAGTGCTTGGATAAAGCCAGGGAAGGTCAGTGGGATCATCCAGACAAGAAAATCTGTTTAGGGAAACACAGATTTTGTGTGGACATAGCATCCAGCGTTAAGGGAGAGGACTTAATGAGGAGCCTTGATCAGCTCCTAAGAAGTGTGGCAGAGCACCAAATGGTTGTAGTCCACGTGGACAGCAGTATTGTAGGAAAGGAAAGGCAAGGAGAAGGGAGAGTGGGAGAGAGGTGATGCAAGGTGCCAGAGGTGAAGCTGAAGCTCTGAGGTGCTGACAATCAGGATTTCTGTGGAAGCTGTCTCCGAAATGCTCCTGGAACCCACATCTACCAGGGAAAGAGAGGCAAAAAGACAGAACATTTAATGCCTAATCAAGAAATAAGGTAAAAGAACAGGCATGTGCAGTCTAAGTGAAGGTATCAACACAACAGACATCAGAAATAGAGTGAAAAGAGAATGGTAAGTGGGATTCTGTAATACCAAATATTCAGCATATAGAGTAAGCCATGCTAGAATCAATAAAATTAACAAATTACCTCATCAGTATGAAACAAAAAATCTGTGGGGATTGAAATTACAGACCTAATATGGTGTTACCACCATAGCAGGGGAAGCACATTGTGTATGATACTATATTGCCTCTGTTACCAGGATGTTGATACCAGCTGCAGAATATGGGGGAATTCCAAGATGCCAGAGAGGCAGGAAGGGCAGTAACAAACACCAAACTTCAATAATTAACATACAAATACATACAAATGGTCCAGATATTGTGCAAGAATGCAATATGAAACAGTCAATAACTACTGCGTGGAAGAACTGCTTAAGGATATTGATCAGAAAACAGGCAATTATGGAGTGGGCTTGGAGGAGAAACTTATGTAAATGAGGAATTTTGTTTAAAAGAAACAAAACGTGACAACAAAGAAAATTAATTATTTCCTGAAGACATGAAGTCTGCTAAAGGATGCTGTGCTCAAAGCACAAGGCCAGTGCACATTATTCATCAAGTAGGCTTGAAAATGGGCAGTACATGGTAGCTTTGGTGAGATAAGGGAGGTTATTAGAAGAATAACTGCAAATCCTTCAAACAGCTGAAGTTGGATCCAAATGAATAAATTAGAAAGTAACAGACACTCTGGAAGATTACATGTACAATGACAATTTGACAGCCAAAAAGGGGTTTGATGAGTTTCTAGCAAAAGGAATCAAAACTAGCAATAAATCTCTTTTTCCTGAACATCAAGATCAGGAACCTTGCCAGCAAATCAGTGGAGCCCATTGATCACCAGAGTTTGAAGGAAGCACTCAGAGAAAATACAGCTATTAGAGAAACTAAACAAATCCTTTAGATTCTCACATCAGAAACCATTTTGGGATGGGGTGACTCTATTAGCCAGTTTGTCTGAAATGGCTGTGCCCAGGAACCAGGTCTAGGAACAGTAAAACAAAATGAAGAAGCAACAGGTTGCCAACACCCAGATGATATCACCCAGGAGTTTCCACGGACCTCAAGGATGAAATAACTAAATGACTAAGTAGCAGCCTATAACTCTATGCCTAACACTCCCTTGATATCCAATTTGTTGTTATCAAATATCAAATATCAAATCCCTGGCCAACTTTTTTTAGCAAAGGTTCCAGGGGAGATGGAGGAGGTATGAGAAAGAACAGACCTGGAAGTCTGAAATTTTTGCACTAGGCAAATTAGTAGAAAATATAATGAAGAACAAAATTAATTGACACATCAATAAATTTGATTTGCTTGGAAAGAGTCAGCATGACCTTTTCCATTTTTACAGATTGGAGTTCTTTGATGAGATCAATGTACATACAGGTAAGAGTAATACAGTTGATACAGTCTACTTGGATATCTAAATGCTTTCAAACTTGTTTCTAGATTTCCCACTACAGGCTTTTGAGGGAGTCCAAAGACTTCCCTATCAAGAGAATGAAAATCATTGCATAATAAAAATATATTTAAAAGATAGTTAGCAGAGGAGGAGACCAGAGTAATTCTCCAGTGCTGTGTAGTGCAACAATTGCTGTCAGGGTATTCATAAGCAACCTGGAAAATGTAGTGAACAGAGGGGAAAGTTTGTTGACAGCAGCAAAATATGTATATTGTTAAGGACAAGGGCTTAGTTTAAGAGTTAGGCTGTAGTAGTACTTTAATGAGACTTAGTGACAAGACAATAACATGTTAAATGTGATGCAGAGTAGATAAATATAAAGGGATATGTAGTGTAGAAAAAGCAATCCTAGTTTCACAGCCAAAATGGCATGCTGTGAGATGACCATCAGCCATCAGGAGCAAGATCTTGGGACCTATTTTGCAGATCTATGAATATGCAAGCTCAGCACTCAATAGGGGCCAAAAAACCAACCTTAAAATAAAGTATTAGGGCATAGTAGGATAGGAATAAAGAATAAAAGAAAGAAGAACATTATGCTAGTGTGCAAACTCATGGCTCACCTGTGTTATGATTAGTCTGTGAGGTTTGGGTCTTTTCATCTCAAAAATGGTATAGCAAAACCAAAGAAGGTTGGGTAAAGTAAAAAGGATAAGTAGCTTCACTATCTGATTAGACACAGAAAGCTTCAGTATAGGCAATGATTCTACCAGGACAGAATGTTTCAGTCTGGAAGAGTGACAATTCAGTGAAAGAAGTATACAGTATGAAGAGTATGGTGAGGATGGTCAGAAACAGTCACTGCCTGTCGTCTCCAATAAAAGGGATGCATGTGGGGGGAGTGGTGTTAATACAGAGCTACAAGGAACCACTAGAAGTTGGAGTGGCTCCTTGGCCACTCCAAGTTGGAGTGGACATTGGAGACACACAGATGGGAAAGCCTTTGGAAGCTAGTGAATACAAAAACCACATCTATCCCAGGAAGTTCCTGAAAGAAAACAGCTTAGAATTGTGAAAGTACACTTTTGGGTATCAGAAGGAAATGCCTTGTATTTTCATCCTGCTCTTATTCTTCATTAGGCATCCTACAGAAAGATCATCCTGAGCTAGCTCAGTTTTTGGCTTGAGTGGGAGTGATCATTTGTTTGTTTTTGTGCAGTCAGCTATGCACACAATCAGGGTGTTTATTCCCATCCTAGGCTGGGTGTTCCTGTGTGAGTGCCCACACCAGCAGGACCATAACCCCACACACATGCTCACGCAACTGCACCTCCATCCCTGTCCATATCTCCCACTGCCATGCAGGAAGGATGCCTTTGGATATAAAACCAGAGGAGAGAGAGGATGGGGCTCTGTTGGGCAAGCACAACAAAAAGAAGGGGGCAGCTGCTCTGTAGAGTTGCTGAAATGTCAAAGCCTGCCTGGAGAACATTGCCTATGCACTTCCCCAGCCTTCCCCAGCCCCCTGCCTGATGCTGTGAGCTGCACGCAACTTCCTCCAGGTGGGTGATGGCTTGGGAGTCTCCTTCTCCTACCAGCAGTTAACATGCCTGGGAGTGCAGGGTGGTCCTTCTCACCCAGGGACACAATAAGTCCCCCCAGGGGCTGCTGGGCCTGGAGGATAAACATGTAATAAACCCAGGAATAACATACCGTTGTCAAGTGTAAAGAAACCTTTCCTTACAGCAAGCTGAACTGGCCTTGCCTAGAGGCTGCTGGCAAGCATTAAGCCTTGAAAACCAGCCCACTGGTTACAGCCCAATCCACAGGGTGCTCATCCCATCAGATTTAAAACAGCAACAGATAATGTTTGCATATAGCCTTAAGCACCTTTAAGGGGCCCAGACCAGCTACTCAAACTCCACCATTAAACATTCTCTTTTGATATCTTGTTTTAAGGCCAGCTAGGCCAATCCCAGTCTTAGCCTTTTGAATCCACTCCACCTTCCCACTTTGTTTCTCTTTGGGCTTATAGAGAGTGCAGTTTAAATACTTGAAGTTCTTTATTGGCACTATCTTATATCTCACTGTAACAACTTCTGAGGACTTCAGAGCTCCACACCCTAGAAAGAGTTTATTTAGAACTTAAATTGAGCCAAACCCTTCTCTCTCTTCTTTTTTTTTAAGGTATTATTCATATTTTAATGGAAACAGATGCTGAATGGGAATTTTTGTTCTTCATGGAAGAAAAAAGTATGGTAAATGGGAGTAAAAGTATGGGAATGCCTGTCTGTATGAAATACTGAGCTTCATTTTCAGTCTCAAGTGGTTAAAACTAGTTAAGCGATTCAGATTAGCAGCTGTGCTTGGGGTACTTACCTAGCTGACCCAAGCTTGGCAAGCTTTTGATGTTCCCTCATCAGTGATACTGCTCTGTGGTACTAAGGATGTATCTCACAGATTTAATTAAACTGAAAAGTACTTTGGTTTTTATGTTGGGATCTTTTTCTCCAAAAAGATGGAATCTTCCCATGAAAGAAACAAACCTGATGTCATCAAGCATTAGACTTGATCTAACATCAGTTCTTGAGGTTTTGTGTCCACATGTTCCTAAAGTACCTGAAAAGAGCCTATGCCCAAAACTTCTCTGAGCAAAAAAAATATTTGGCAGTTCTGTCTGTCAGGTGGATGGACTTTTCCATCTTGCTAAGCTATACTTCTGTTTCAGAGCCCTTCAGCTGGTTGAACTGCAGCCTCTCTGAAGAGTGGATGAGAGGGCATAAATACTCTCCAGCACTTGCAACATGGCTCTGAGCTCTGGAGAGAGAGTTTATTTCCACTAACTGTCTGCCAAAAGCCTCCCTCCTGTCAAAACACAACAGATGAATTCACAAATTCCAGATTTAAGTTCCTTCATGTTTGTGGGCAGGTGATCAACTGCAATCATCCTGCAAAAGGCTAAATGATAACCACTGTGGCAGCCAGCTCCTGAGCTAGGTGTCCTTGAACTCTCTTCTGTTGCAACTTTCTCTTTTCATGTTAGTAATCAAGTGGGCTATGTAAGAGGCTTTGTGACAGCAGAACCAACTTTCTGTGAACCCATAGCAGCCTCCTGTCCCTTTGTATCCAATGGATCAGAGGTGGCTGTTCACCTTTCTTCTTCCTAGAAGCCTGGCAGAGGGGGCAGAAGAATTCTTGCTCTTAAGGTAGAAGACAGTCTCCTTGATAGGGATTTCCTTAGCCAAGGAGAGAGCAATAGATGCTGCTGGAAGTAGTGGTGATGTTAAAGGTTCTCTACTTTAACAGGATTTTTTTTTTTTTAATGAAATGTTACATTTATTTTGTGAAGGAATATAGGCTCACAGTGGAAATGTGAAGCATTCCATTAAACTCTGAGAGTACAAACCCACAAAGCAGTAATTTCTTTTTGTTTTTTACTTGGCTGAAAAGTTAATATTTCTCATATAAAATAAAATTTAAAAACATAGCAGATAGAATCTCTGTTTAGAATTTCAGTTAAAAATTGCTCCTTTCCTTCAAATGATGGGGAAAACCTACAAGTTTTAGCTCATGCAACTCTAGCAGGTTGTATGTTGATCTGACTCTAACTTCCTAAGGACTTTCTTTTCACAGTACACCTCCTTTATGTCTCTCCATAAAGTGAGAAGGGAGAACTTCTCATTAACCATTCTTACATTTAAAAGCATGTTATAAACTTAGTAATGCCAAAATTGTCCTTCTGAAAGTTATGTTTTTCTTAAATCACTCTTTAGATTTAATGTTCCTTTCATTCCTCCTCCTTAGGAGTGCATTCATAGTTCTAAATGACTGGAAAGAAGAAAATCATTCTTTCAGTGAGAAAAGTGTGTGCATTCTTCTCTTTCCCTGAATAGCAAAAACACAGCAGTATCTCAAAGTGCCAAGTCCTGCACTTGAGTCACAACAGCACCAAGCAGTGCTACAGGCTGGAGGCAGGGAGGCTGGAAAGCTGCCTGGAGGAAATGGATCTGGGGGTGCTGGTTGACAGCAGCTGAACAAGAGCCAGGGTGTGGCGATGTGGCCAGGAAGGCCAATGGCATCCTGGCCTGGATGAGCAACAGAGTGGCCAGCAGCACCAGGGCAGTAATTTTCCTTCTGTACATGGCACTGGTGAGACCACACCTTGAATCTTGTGTTCAGTTCTGAGCCTTTCACTGCAAGAAAGACATTGAGGTGCTGGAGCTTGTCCAGAGAAGGGCAACGGAGCTGGGGAAGGGTCTGGAGCACAGGTCTTATGGGCAGCAGCTGGAGAAGGCTCAAGGGTGACCCTGTTGCTCTCTACAGTGACCTGTAAGGAGGATGTAGCCAGGTGGGGATCAGCCTCTTCTCCAGGTAATTGACAAGATGAGAGGAAATTACCTCAGGCTGTGCCAGAGGTTTAGATTGGATATCAGGAAAATTTTTTTGTGGAAAGGTTTGTAAATTATTGGAACATGCTATCCAGGGAAGCGATGGAGTGATCACTGGAAGTGTTCAAAGAATGTGCTGGTATCACACCTGAGAACACAATTTAATGATGAGCATGACATTAATGCTGGGTTGATGGTTGGACTGGATGATCTCAAAATTCTTTTCCAACTTTAATGATTCAATGATCTTCCAAGAGTTGGTCTTGTTTTTTCCCTTGGTGAAGCTCCTTCATACTTTAGGCTTTTACCCCCATTCAGACAAACCAAGACAGAAACCAGGAGTGATCCTGCCATTCATGGTTCTATTGGCTACAATATCTGCTTGAGCTTTTCTTCCTTGGTGAGGCTTCTGGGTACTTCAGGCTTTTTTTTTTTTTT
>VXBB01003043.1:1705561-1727561 GCA_013399915.1 Illadopsis cleaveri | reverse complement strand
TGTTGGGTGGTGGGTTGGGGTTTCTGGGTTTTTTTTTTTTTTTTTTTTTGTTCCTTCTACCAGAAAGGCGACTTAGAAATACCTGTTTTCAGGCAAAAACCTTTGGCTAATAACTTGGGTTGGTTGATTTTTGCCTGCAAAAGTCCACCTGTAAGGGGGTTAACTCAGGTGAAATCATTTTCATCACCTCTTTCCATAAAATCCAAATGACTTTCACAACCACAAATATTGAATCACATTTTGAAAGAACTTGTGGTAGAAGGTTTATTTTATTGGTTTTTAGTTAAAATTCTTCTGTAGAATGTCATCCATGGACAAACTAGGTGCCAGATCACTGCTTATTAGAAATGCAAAAGATTAGATAATGGGGTATCTGGAGAGGAAGAAAGTAGCTTAATGCAATTATTTTAATTCTTTCAATTTCTTTCACCTCCACTTCTTATTGAATAGTTCCTGACTACAGGAAATGAAATTCTTATCTGGAAATTAACTTTCTACAACACAGATTTCCATACATCACTGGATATGTTGGCTTTTTTTGCATTTATATCAGGAAAAGGTTTGTGCTGTTCTGCCTCTGGAGCAAAATAGTCCTTCTGGATGCTGTATGAAGAGCAGCCCATGACCAGAAAGAGGATTTTTTTCATCTGAAGTGATCTTATCTGAAAGCCAGGGTTTTCTCAGATACTGAGCTCCATTTGTGAGTCTGATTTGAGGAATCCAGTTAAAGATGTTCCCTTAGCTTTCATTCAGGTGTTTCATTTTAACCGTGATGGCAATTAATTTGTGTTCATCATGCAGCCAACATCCCCCTGAATTCAGAGTGCTCCAGGCAAACAAAAGATGCTGTCAAGGTCAGTGTAATTTTACCATGTGGCAATAGTAGGCAAAGGTAAATTGCTTTCTCCTGTTTCAATCTAAATGCTAAGTGCTCCAAGCACTAAAAATTTATGTGTGCTCTTCTACTGAAGGGGTGCCAACCAGGATAGCAGGCATGTTGCACTTTGCCAAGAAGGTAAGTACTTTAGCAGTGACCCAGGAAAGGAGTTGGTGTTACATGTTCCCCACAGTGGGTCTGACTCGGTACTGCTCTGACTGTGCAACCCTCCTGTGAGCACTGAATTCAGCAACAAGTCTAAAAAGCACTCAATGCTTACATTTCTCATGGTGAGAAGAGCCACAGCTGCCTGGAATCAGTCTCTGTTAAATATCTTTGGATCATTGATATCCTTTCTCTATCAAGTACCTAGGGGGAAATGTAAAAGTTAGATATTCCATTTACTCAACTTCTAACACTGAAAACTGCTGGCAGGGCTGGCAGCTTTGTTTGAGCTGTGGTACAGACTAGAACATTCTGACATTCCCCCATTTGAATTAATTGATTTTTTTAAAAGTCAGTGCACACATGTAACGCAGTACAAGCCAATAAAAATACCAATTTCATCAGCAGAATTAAGCATGGAACATAATAAGAATTTAGAAGAGATTAATGAAGCCAGGAACCATGAGAGACAGATAGATAGATACATAGATACAATATCTATGGACACATGAATCTGCATACAGCTAAGCACAATTAAGGGGAACGCATATAAGTGGGAGGTAGGCTCCTTCACTGGGAGAAGCTGCTGCAATAAGGAGAAGCTGGAAGATGCAGTGGTCTTATATGGGATTTCCAGCCAGAGGCTATGAACATGCCTTCATGGGCACAGCAAAGGTGTACCACAGCCTTGGAACACCAAACTTGTACACATTTCTAATCACGTATGAATATACATCAAGCCATGCTGATGTATATTCTGTGATACCAAACCCACGTTAAAACCAAACATATCTGCCTTTGAATAATGAACATGGGCCACTGGTGCTATTTCTTCACTTCCAGGATTCTCAGCTTCTGCTTCCCAAGCAGCCATGTCCCCTGGCAGCGCTGCTGTATTTTTCATTATGATATTCTGTACATGCAGTTTTACAAAAAATTTATCACTTTGTCCCTGAGGCTTTGGCTCTTCCCACGCTTTTATTTGCTCGATCTTTTTCTAAAACTAGTCTAGGCTTTCTATTCCTTTGCTCAGTTTTTTTATTCCTTCCCCCATCCACTGCCCCTCTTTTTAATAAGAACTGGGTTTTGTTTCTGTCACCCTTTCTACACTGTTTGACCCAAGTGCCTCACAGTCTTTTGCTAAGTCTATTTTCACAACATGTAGAGATATTTCCCCTATTTGGATCATAGAATGGTTTGGTTCAGAAGGGACCTTAAAGGTCACTTAGTTTCCAACCCCCAGCAAAGGGCAGCAACACCTTCCACAGAACAAGTTGTTCCAAGCCTCATCCAACCTGGCCTTGGACACTTCCAGGAATGGGGCACCCACAGCTTTTCTGGGCAACCTCTTCCTGTGCCTCATCAGCCTCACTGTAAAGAATTTCTTCCTAATATCTAATCTCTTAATCTCCTGATCTAATCTCCTAATATCCACTCTCAGTCTAAAGCCTTTCCCCCTTGTCCTTTCACTACAGGCTCTTGTAAAGTGTCCCTCTGTAGCTCTTGTAGGCCCCCTTTAGGTACTGGAAGGTGCTATAAGGTGTCCCCAGAGCCATTGCTTCTCCAGGCTCAACAACCCCATTTGACAGATGAGGGGATGAAGACTTGGGTATTTAGATGCAGAAAAAACTGAAGTCAATGAGGTCTCAATTCCTTCACGGTCCTGGGTTGCAGTGGTTTCCTTCACATAGTGGTTCCTATTCCATGTAAAATTTTGGCTTGAGGAGCTGATAGACTTTATGTGCTCTGGTGTTTGGGTAGACACTGAATATTGTGTTTCATCACCTATTTATGATTTTTTTGTTGTTCTTTCTGTATGTACACAGGAGGGAGTAAAAAACCTGTATTTTCAATGGGTAGCAGTTGAAAGGAAGAGAAATATTTCACATCTGAGCGAAACAGACAGGAAGGTCCTGATGCTTAACGATAGGTGCCCCCTGCATAGCTTAGATCTTGCCTTTCTTAGGCATACAAAGCTCTCTGTAAGTTGTGTGTGTGCAAACAAAAGAAATCTTCAAATGCAGCTGCACTGCATTATATGGATTTTTCAGGATCCCAAGGGGCATTTTCTCAGTAACAAATCATTACCCAGTTCTAGAAAACATTTGTGGGAGTAAGACTCAGCTCCTTAAATCTTAAGCATAAATAGGGTTCTTCCCAGGAGTGGAATGCTGCTGAGGATTTTCTCTCAGGAAGCCCTGGAGCCTGAGCAATCAAACATTAGCAAGGACAGAAGCACAGAATGCTCTGAAGGAGAAATGGGAAGAGGGGAAGAAGATCTGTTTTGGTGCTTTTATTCATTGAGCTCTCTTAGCCTGGACATGTGTGTTTGTGGGTGGGCCAAAGCGTGATAGAGCACCTTTCATTGCCAAGGCTTTAGTATTTGGTGTCTGTGATTGCTGGGAGATAAGAGCCACCTACAAACATTACAGTATTTTACACTTCAATATCTGTCCCCAAACCACTTTGTTACAAATCAAATCCTTTGCTGAAGATATTGGAACTTCTATTAAAAGCAGTGCAATTTCACTGCATAATAAGCCCTAATGGGATGAGTTGCTGAAGTTACTTGTTGCTTTAACAAGTGCAATGCCAGATGGGCTGAAGGAGGCCTCAGTGGAAGACTTCAGAAGGGACTCTGAGAAGTTGTTGGCTTGTGCAGTGATAACAAGGTGATAACATGGTCAGAACTGACCTTTCTACCACTTAAAAAAAATCCTCCCTGTGATAAAGAGACTTTTAGGAGATCCCTGTATCAGATAATGACATTGTAATGGATACAGACAATGTCACATGCTGGGCGTGACTGATCTCACATGATAATCAAGAGCTTGGGCTGCAAAACTATCCGGGTTGTCCTGAATTACTGCATTTGTACATTCCTCTCCATTTTGTGACTATTTTAGTATGAGAACAAGATGATCTGCCTCAGCTTGTGTGAGAGCCATTGTCACAGCAGCAGTAGGGGCTGTGCTGTATGGCCTCTCACCCCCACAGGAGTGAAGGGAGCTGCTTTCTCCCCACAGCACCCTGCAAAGGGCATGATCTCCACGTCAGCCGGAGCCTGACTCACCTCCTGCTAACCAGAACTGGAGAGAGGGTCATGGTGACACGTCTATCCAATTACACAAAAAACACAACACAGAGTTCACTGGGCAACCTTTGTACCTGTGGTCAGGAAAAAACAGCCAGGCAAAGGCACCTTGCAGCTTAACAACCTGCTGTACCCAGAGATGAATTGGGAACCTGAGCGAGGGTGCACAGACAGGCCATGGTCTTAATTTCTGCCACAGCCTCCCACCAGGCTGTGGGTGCATCTTTCACCCTCTCTGCACCTGGCTTTCTAGCCATAAAAGAGGATAGCACTTCTTCCCTACCTCCCAGGCATGTTGAGAGGATAAACACATTGGAGAGATCATAGCTGTTCAGACACTGCGGTGTTTGTGGGGAACAGTGGGAATACAGCAGCACCAGAGATAGAAACCTGTGGGCAGAGATGTCTGTGTGTGTTATCCCGTGGGTTAGTTACTCACCCCATGTGTTCAGACTCGATAGACAAAAACATACAAATTGAGCACAGGCTGGCTGGTTATCTGCCCCACACTGGCTTTTACAGACACAGTTGCATAATCTGCTTAGATAAGACAGCTTCTNTTTTTTTTTTTTTTGAGAAAAGCATGAAGAGAAGGAATAAAGTTCTCTTTGAATATTTTTGCTTTTCCCCTGTTGATATATTTTCTGTTCAAAAAACAAGACTTGTTTATTTTCATAAAATAAATTATGTACTCCCTCTAGTGTCAGAAATTGTATATAGGCTTAAACCACGCTTGATAAAATGTTGCTATAAATGCTAAAATAAGGTGCAATTTCATTTCTATACATTTTAAGGTTAAAAATTTATAGTGATATGTAGAATTAACAACAGTAATACCTGCTGCTGCTCTGCCTCCTCAGCACTGCAGCTATAGAAAAGAAATATATTATTAAACAGCGCAATAAAATAAGTACTTGTCTTATTTATAAAGCCAAGTCTCTGATTAAGGCTTTTTGCCATCCTCTTTAATTCCAGTTCCAAACTACTGCTTTGAAAGGGAACATCTGAAAAGCCAAATGACGTAACAGAAAGGTGCCAAACAGGAGAACTAGAGTCAGGGAAAAATCCAGGGAAGGACTCCTGAAATCCATCAGATAAGAAAAAGGGAGTCTCCTGACTGCCCCGAGGTCTTTCATGATTTCATGTGCTTTCCCAGATCATCTTTTACCATAATCTGTGAGCACAGACACACAGGTCTTTAGGCTGTTGGAGCACCCGGAGTGGTCCCGGGGGGTAGTGAGTGCACCAGGTTAAACATTTCAGCTGCACAAGGTGCTCAGTGCCTCCCTACTTCTGCTTGAAGAGAGCCAAAGGCAGTCATGGTTCAGGAGCTCCATGCTCCCCCACCCACCTTTTCCAAACCATCATTGCTAGAGTTCTTCCAAAAGGTCTGGGGAAAGGTGTGTCTTCTGTTGCACAGAGGAGAGTACTCCTTGCTTCCAAAAGCAGCATGTTGACCAGGGTACTGGATGTCCTCCATGGGTTTCTGCTCTGGTGCTGTTTTTAAATCATGGGTAGAGGTAACACCCTCTGTTTTCCACTAATTGGAAAAAATGAATGTCCCTGGCAGATGGCCACCTGCAGAGACTCTGGTTTTCCTGCCAAGCAAGGTCACAGAAACGCAGAGCTTGGTAGAGTGAGCGGTGGCAGGTGAAAATGGAAAACACAGGAGAGATCCCAAGTCCAGGGGAGGCTCAGTCCCTGCATCCAGCCTGGGTGAGTGTTTTCATGCTGAGATGCCTGAAGGCAAACACAAATACTGAGGCCATGAGTTTGAAGGTTGGCAGGTACTGACCACTCACAAACAAAACTCCTTTCCTTCAGCCACCTAACCACTAATTATACACATCTAATTTTATCCACCCAGTTTGACAGAACTATGATTACCCTTCGCCTAATCTTTCGTCTAAACATCCTGCCCAAGAGTGGCAGGCTGTGGGCAGTGCAGGGGAGGCAGCAGGCATGCACAGTGTGACAATGAAGCTGCAGAGGGGCAGGGTGGATGCTGCATTCACACACATGGACCATGGCCCCAGGTAGGTCAGGAGAAGGTGCTCACCTGGGATCCACATCTATCCAGACATCAGCAGCTTCAAAGCCTGGTTTCAGGGAAGTAAAAGAAATCAGCAGACCTCCATGCTTCTGATTTCCCAGGAATATACAAAGCTGTGCCCCTAAAGTTATGCCATGGTCAACCTTCTTACCAAAAATATAGCCAAGACTATGCTGTGCACCCCCAAGTGTAGGGGTCAGATCATCCTGCCTCCTCTTTCCCTGTTTGCTGCAGTCAGGTAACACACAGGGCCAGGCAACAAGCAGGGATCACCACCAGTTGGGAGTTGACCACCCTCTTTGGTGACCTTCTGGTTCTCCAAGGCTCAGCTGTTTTCTGCTTTTGATCACACCCATCTCCTCCCTCTCAAAACAAGATTAATTATTTGAAGACATCAAGTACTGTAGTGATGATGGGAAGTTGTTGCCCACAAAGCTGTGTGAACACTCTGGAGTCCCCGCTCCTGCCCACCCACAACCAAGTGATTACCCTTAGTCAGGACCTCACAGTTCCTTCCTTTAAGAAGAGAAATAAAATGAATCATGTTCTTTGAAGCTACTGTGTTTCTTTACAAATTGCCTAAAAATGTTCTTTCCCTGAACAAGTGAACAAATTTCTTTACTACAAATCTCAACTCATTTTCAGTCAGGCCTTGGCCCAGAAGTTTTCTCTCTTCCGGTGACTGCAAATATTTTTTTCCAGTATTTCAGGATCACGACACTGTAAAGACCCTGAGAATTTATGGGGAATGTTTGGAGGTGCATAGCTGTGGGCTGAGAGGCAATAAAGAGAAATTGCAACAGGGGAAATCTGGTTTGGATCCAAGGAAATTTTTTGTCACCATGATGATGGTCAAATAGGGGAATATGTTGGGAAGAGTAGTTGTTGGAGATATATCCAAACTCAGCTGGAAATTGTCACAAACCATCTGATGTTTTTGAATTTTCTTTGAGCAGGAGCTTAGATGAGATGACTTCCAACGTCTCTGAATAAAATGATGCTATCGTCTGTGATTACGTGCAATGAAATTGCATAGCCACCTTTCAGATGTTATTGTGACTTCTGCCTGTTGCATGGATAGCAGGAGCACTGACTAAACATTGTCAGGGCAAGAGGACACAGCCACAAGCTGCACCAGGGGAGGGGCAGGTTGGACATCAGGAAGAATTTCTTCACAGAAAGAGTTGTTAAGCTTTGGAACTGACTCCCCAGGGAGGCGGTGGAGTCTTCATCCCTGGATGTGTCCAAGAAATGACTGGATGTGGCAGTGCCTTGGTCTAGTTGACATGGTGGTGATCAGTCAAAGACTGGACTTGGTGATCTTGGAGGTCTTTTCTAACTTAAATGATTCTGTGATTCTGCAAACTAAAGATTCAGTGTGTTTGCCTATCCCATCAGTATCTCTAATATGTGGAGCTATTATTGCATCTCTGCTAAAACAACTGTTCTGTCCCTGCCCCACTAGAGGGTGCTTTAGCAATATAAATCTTAAATGCTTGATTTAATGCTGATCACTGACATCATACTACTGAACTACTTTGCATATTGAAGACTGACAACCCTTTGAGACTCTCTGAAAAACTTTGAAATAATGGACCCGGAATGCAGCATTTGTGCACCTGTGATAAGCATGCAAACAACACAAATAAATACACACACACAAAATTTAGGGGTCATTTCTTAAAACTAAGAAACTGGAAAAGTCTTTGCAGTATTTCTTTCAATAGCAGCTCTCTTTAATTTTTTCTCAGTTTGGTGGTACTTTAGGCAGCTCCCTACATCAAGACATAAGAGACAGTCAATGTTCAGATAATTTGAGTTGGTGTTGGCAGGATTTGCAGTGCTGTTAACTTTTGTGATTTCACTGCAAGCATCCTGATACTAAGACACTTTGCTTTTGTTACTGTTTTTAAAGGACAGCCCTTACAGCACCCTGTTTGCTTAGAAGGGTTAACATTCCCTGGCACAAAAACTAAGGAAAATATAGCCCCTCTGAAACCATCATCAAAATCCTTGTGAACATCTGTGGAGCCATCACCGGCAGCCAGGCTTAACCTGCCACTATAAGTCTTCAAATTTAAGGCAAGTACTAACAGGCTCCATTCTGACAACTCTCCTGAAGATCATGGGTACACAAGAATGGAAGGAAGATGTTCTCCTTTAGCTCTTGTCATAGGAGTGGTTGTAGATGTCATGTATAATCTTTTCACGTTATAAAAAATGTGATGGGTCACAGGGAGTCAGATTGTTGATGATGCTGTTACACCCAAGCTCTTTTACTGGCCATTATCTGCTCTCTTGCTGAAACTCAACAGAGACTTGATATTTATCATCAGGTAAATATGGCAAATGGTGGCTGAGGCATTGCTCAGGTTCACTCTACTGTAGCTTTTGAAATGCATGACAGTGCAGTAATAAACCTGCAGGCAGTTTTATTGTAAGCTACAAATCTGTCATTTAGACCCATGAGCAAAACATTCTGCTATCAGCACGTGGCTGTCCTGGCTTCAAGAGGAAGAAGCCAACTAAAAACAGCACTAGTTTCAGAAATTACATATATATATATATATATATATATGCATGTATGTATGTATGTATGTATGTATATAATGTGAGATATGGTAGAATTAATAAAAGGAATACTAGCTTTACCTTCCCTTTGTATTCATAAGCAATGGCTGAATTTCAATGCATGCAGATGAGACCTAGGAGAATTCCAGCTGGAGTTCTCTGGTACATCTGGCCTCATCTGGCTGTCCTGGAAGTTAATCCATTTGCCTAGTGGTGGGCTAAAATAGTCTCTGACTGCATTTCAGACAGACAAAAATGTCTCTCCCTGGCAGTATCTCTCCTTTTTTTCCTTGAAAACACTTCCTTGTGTGTTAGCACCATGTCAAACTCCATCAGTAGCACACGGTTAAGTGTTCAGGCATTGGGCCAAGGCAGAAAGAGGGCCATGAAAATAGGAAGATAAAGGGCAATGTGTGGTGTGAGGGGGTTTACAACTCCCGCAAAAAGGAAGAGCCAAACTGATAATGTAAAGAGAATGGGTTTCACAGGCATAAAAACCTATTACAGGGAAGTAAAATCCTACTGGAAGCCTTAGAGGAAAATGAGCTTGCAAGGCTTGGCATCTCCTTGGAGAAGCTACATGAAGGACAGAAGTACAAACCCCATCCTGGCAGAGGAGGCTGTAAGACAGTCACAGACTAGCATGGCCAGCCACAAGCTCTTCTGCCTCCTCAGAGAAAGGAAGAAAGCTCCCAGAAACCCTCTGTCTATTAAGGGCAGACTGAAAGGATAATTGGGCAGGGACACAACCATAAAAACTTAGAAGCAAAACCAGATACAGCTCCCCTGGGACACAGATAAACAGGGTGTATTAATACCTTCATAATATTGAAATGACTTCAGTAAGGGTCATCTAAACTTGTAACAGAGCAGGAAAATTATCTACTGATTACACAGTGAAAAGTATCCTCAGTAGTCACTAAGGGTCATTTGGGACCACGTAGTTAATGTAGTTAACACCAGCAGCTGAAAATAAAAAATCAGGCTACAGCAGGGAACCGGTAAATTGACAGTGTTGATGAAGGTTAGAGTGTCTCAGCCCTGGTGGTTCAGAAAGGTCCCACAGGGTACTGGGCTACAGTAACACATTCAGTTGAAGGGTAATGGTTCAAGCCAGGTGAGGTATTCACAGTGCCCTGCCAACCCCTCCCCCAGCTTGGAGCCAGCCACTCCTGCTGCTGTGATCCTATGAAAGAAAAGGCTGGTTTTCAGCCTGATTATAGTCCTGGTCCAGCTCCCTGCTCAGCCATGCCCAGCAGAGGGCTGGGAATGGGGCAGGACCTATGGCTGTGGACACAACCTCTGCTGGGAAGTCACTCTGCAATACAAACCTTCAGGAGACAGCCATAGCAGCCTCAGAGCTGTTAGGGAGCTTCAGAGAGCTTAGTAAAAACAAGGGATTTCATGGCAGACAAAGGTTAATGCTGTTCCTACCACTGAAAAGAGGAGATATAGGGCAAAAAATATTACTGACTAGTCAGTTTATCTTGATTTCTTCTCCCAGACCTGGAGCAAATATAAATTATTGACTTGTCAGCTTATCTTGATTTCCTCTCCCAAATCTGGAGGGACTAATCAAACAACTTGTAACCATAAAAAGGATATGAATGACAGCCAACATGGTTTTGACAATAATAAATCAAGGAAAGTTTATTTCCTCCTATGACAGGGAAACAAGCCCTGTGAATTGGAGAGAGGCATGCCCTGCTACTGCTTTAGTACCTTCAGTGTCACTACCCTCTCTTCACTGGCGTGTACAACAAACTCATAAACAAGTGAGTGAAATGTATACTAGCTGGAGGTGTTATCAGTGGTATATAACTGGCTGGGGAATCTATTCTTAGGTAATAGCTACCCATAGTTCACAATCAACACAGAATGGTCTATCAAGAAAGATCCCCCCAAGGATCTGTCCCCCATCCAGTATTATTCAATATTTTCATTAATGACTGAGATGATGAATTAACAAGTACACTTTATTAAATTTTCAAGCAACACCAGTGCTGGAAAGGCTACAAGCATGAAGGAGGACAGAACTAGAATTTAAAACATTCTTGATAAATTAAGAAAATGGCCTGAAAGTAATAGGCAAAAATTCAATAAGGACACACAAAGTTCTACATTTATTTCTCTAAATGCAGGATGGAAAATGTCTGGCTATGCAGCAGTAATGCAGAAAAACACCAAGCTTCATAGTGAATCACAAACTGCTCACGAGTCAAAAATATCACACAGCTGCAAACCAGGCAAACCTGGTGTACCTGAGTTAGGCTTCTATCTCTGAGCCAGATGAAGAAATTTCTGTAAGTGCTTGGTAGTAATAAGGGTCTGGCTTTTGTTAGCACTAGCTGTGAAAAACACTGGCCAAGTGGGGGGAGACTGAAAGGGAATGGAGAGAATAAAAAGCAGTCTAGAAAGCAGGACCCATTCTGTGAGAAGAGATTGAATAAAATGGGACTGTTTGGTCCAGAGAAGGAAAGGTGGAAGGGAAATTATACCAGTTCTCACTTGTATAAAAGAGAAAAACAAAGCCTAAGTGAACTTTTTCCATGCCCATCCTGAGAAAGACAAGCAATAATGAGTTGAAATAAAAGGAATCTAGAATGAGTATAAACTCTTTTCCCTGCCCATCCTGAGAAAAATAAGAAATAATGAGTTGGAATAAAAGGAATCCAGACTGGATACCAACAAAAACATTAAGGCAAGCAAAGTCTTGAACAGATTGCTTAATGAGGATGCAGACAGTATTTAATGGTTTTGAAGGACAATCTGGACAGTCATTGATCAAGAATAAAACTAGTCTAGGTCACACAGCCTGGGGCAAGGGAATGCTCTCCCGCTCTTAAGGAAACATCATAAGCTCAGTTTTCTAAGACTTTTGACTGGTGGTATGAAAGACTTCAAGGAAAAATGTTGGGCATAGGTAAGAACCTGTTTGCACCTTATTACAAAAAACATTCATCACAAGTTTAAGAGAAGATACATTCACAAGTTTAAGGGAAGATACTTTGTTGTGCTCACATCACTACAGCAAGTATATTTTAAAAAAACCCCACAAAAGCAACAACAACAAAAACCACACACCAAAACAAAACCAAAAACAACAACCAAACAAACCAAAGAAACCCCTGAAAAAACAATACCAAAAGCCAGTATCCCAAAATATTGTATCTGGAAGTTGAGAACACCTAATTTTGGTCCTACAGCCTACAGGGTAATACTGTGATCCTTACATGTCTTCCCATTACCCTGCCACTTGCTGTTGTGCCATGTCACAGACTCATAGGAAGGTTTGGGTTGGAAGTGACCTTAAAGTTCATCTTTTTCCAACACCTCTGCCACGGGTAGGGACACCTTTCACTAGACCAGGTTGCTCAGAGCCCTGTCCAAGTTGGTCTGGAACACTTCCAGGAATGGGGAAGTGAAAGCATCATGTAGCTGTGCTTTTTCTCCATACTACATTAAAAACCTGCACTTCATTTGACAAGTTTAATTTTAGGATACAACTGTTTGATTGCCTCTGTTGAGCATCCTGGGACAGTTTAGATAGCATTTTATAAAAAGTCCTTTCTAGACCTGTTTGGGGACAAAAACGTATCAGAGTTTGATGTCTATCCTAGTATTTACATTGTGTTTATACTAGCAATTCTGCCGTGACTTGGCCTAATATTTTTAACAGATTTTGTTACAACCTGGGGTTTCTTCTTTTCTCTGTTACACACAAGTGAAGACAGCAACATCTGGAGACTTTCCTTTGCTATTTCAAGGATCTCTTGTCAAGAAATATATTTGGGTGGTCACAATGCCCATATGCCATCCCTGGCAGCTGAGTAATTCCATTGCTTGGCTAGGTAAGCAATTAGACTTTTGTAAACCTTTCAGCTAAGACTGAATAGTCAAGGTTAGAAATGCCAGCCTGGTATTTCTGAGCTGTCCAAGACATCAGGGAGCATATAAGAAAAAGCAATAAATAAACTAAAATCAGAAACATGAAATATGTTTGCAGGAAGCAATCTCTTCATACAGGGTTTATCAATGGCCCTTTTGCAAGTCCCTGCTGACTACAGCACAGGGGTAAGCTGCAGGTAGGATATTTTTTTTAGTATCCTGCCAACTCAGTGAACTTTCACTGTCAAGGAAAAATAGGGAGGTAACTGGAAGGACAGGAACTTCTAAACTTGCTGGAAAAGCATAACCTGCTTCTCCTCTTGGGAAGCTGCTCATTTCTCACTGTGCAAGTGTCACTTCCCAGGGTAGGTCTGGGGAAAAGAAATGTCAAACAAATCCTTTCATTAAAAACGTAAGTATCTCTTTGCCCTGAACTACTCATCCTGTTTGAACAAAAAACTAGAGCAACCAGATTCTGCAACCAAGTCATAATTTCTCAGATGTAATTATTTATCATGACACTATAGGTCCTGTCTTGCCTCTGAAAACAGAATAGGTTCTAACTGATGTTCTTTCACATTCTTAATGTAATCCCATCTCATCAGAACAAAGATCAACTCCCCGATAATACTGTTCCTATTTCTAATCAGTGGTTTCTTTATGAAATTGATTTACTTTAAAACATTCACTTAAGACATTTGCCTTACACTAACCAAGAAACTGCATTTGCCAAACTCTACCAACATTGGACTTTGGTCAATAAATTTCAGACCTGTCTGTGTTCCTATGTTACTTCATTTCAACATGCCCTTGTGCACGCTCATTATGACACATCTTAATTACAAGGCCACGTACCCTTTATTCCATGATAGTGCTGGACCACTTATTGCCCTGGATGGACAGAGATCAATTAATAAGCAATTTAATTTGTCTCAATCACTACGTGGCTTCAGGCACATGTGTTGGATCCTGACCTGAATGAAAGTTTAACTTTGCTCATGGATTTTATAAACATGCTTCCTCTTAACACTTCGGGGTTCAATTCACAATCACATTGAGGTGCCAAGGTAGTCTGAGGAGCTGACTGTGGCCAATGAAGTGACCACACCCTAAAGCCTTATTTCCTGTTGTCTGAGCCACTGCACCACCTAATTTCTCTTGGCCTAAATAATTTCTTACACAAATAGGTTAACTTCTGATTCAGGTCAGCTGAAGTACTCATCTTATCTGTGAGAAGTTCTTAACACAAAGCAACTCAACTATGACAGAATCACTTCACTAGGGATCTTCTTATGGAGAGAACTGAATGGGACTCCACAGGGACCTTTCAGGATGGGTTGGGTAGAAGATGATGGATTCACAGGTGCTTGGGGCAGACCTAAAGGAGTCCCTGGTGTGTAGAAAAGCCTCTCCAAGGGCAGCTGGGAGGAGGCAGATTAATTATCTCTGGCCTTTGAGACAGATGCTATACGGCAAATGGGAGTAAGGGAATGGAGTATTTTTTAGCTTCTTTAACCCAGAATTCTTCTGGAATAGAGCCAGACATTTTTGAAGGGGGAATCCATCTCTGTCAGTGTCCTTTATCTTTCTGCATCCATTCCCAAACACAACAGACTGTGACCTTATCCTTACAAGAAGGACCAGGTGTGCTGTAATTAGGTTCAGTCACAACTGAATACAGTAAGCCCTAAATTAAAATAGAAGTAACTGCAGTTATTATAGAAATCTCACTAAAAACTTCTTTGTCTTGAATAAGATTTAAATCTATATCTTCCAATCCTAAATGGAGAACTACACAAATATGTGTGGATCACAAGGGCCTAGTTAATACAGTGATTACACCAGGGACTTTGAACATGTTCTCTACAAACAGGATGGGGAGTAACAGTTTTCACTGTTATGCACTGTGAGTGCAGCCTTTCCACATGTAAAACAGTGGAATTAATGGGACATTTTGTTTGATAAACAGTGCAACAGCATTGCAATATTTAAGTTATTGGTTACCACGTTTTGTAGGAGTAAAAGTCGTGACCACTACTGATGTGTGAAGACAACAGCATATGTCATTATTTTACCTTTTGTGTAGAGAAAAAAGAGCAAGAAGCAATTGTTCAGCATAATTGTTGCATTTGGTTGTGATTTCTATGCCTGTCAGATAACAGTTAGCAGGACTATTAAAGTGCATTAGCTCTCTGCTGGTGTTTAATGACAAACAGACATGGTCCATATTCATCAAGCAATTATTTATATCACGACCTTTTATAGAGCTGTGAATTACCCTTAAGACTTTTGCAGTGAGTGATATTTCTAATAAACTGTTAATTTTGCTCCATAAGTTGTTCATATTTTTAAGCTGGGAAACTAAAAACTGTGAAATTAAACCCACAGTGCAATCTGTGAAAATGGGATCTATGAGACTAGGACACAGTTTCAGGTCACTCTAATATAATAAAAGCGCATCATGACAGCAGAAATTAAGGAGAGCTGCAGATATTAATATCTGCACAATAGACTTTTATGAGAATAAATGGAAGTGACCTGCCAAGGTAAAAATGTACACAGATTTCTTCAATGCTGCCACTGGGACAGGCTCAGAAATGGCATCTGCATCAGACTTACCCTCAGATCTTCAGCTGCACCAACTCCATGAGACACCTTCATCCCTCACAGCAGCTCTGTCAGCTCCTTGCCATCAGGATGGGGCTGACACACTCTCTCAAGCTCCCTTGTGTTAGCAACACAATTTTCTCAAATACAAAAAGTAGAAGGAAATTTTGGGGGTCAGGCCACACACTTCTCAGTAAGGCCAAATGGTTTCTTAATGTCAGAGGTGCTGTCTCAGAGAGGAGCCAGTGCTCTGGATGCACCTGGCTCCTATCACAACATTCATGACCTAAATCAGAAACTTGCTTAGGCTTTGTTCAGTTCTGCCAGTTCTAAAATTCATACTGATTTTACAGGTATTTCACAAACTAATGTTGCAGACAGGCATCTGGAGAGCTTATCATGAGGGTGTGTGAGCTTAATTTCCCACATTAAGATGCCTAAATGGTTTAAGCAGAAAAATCTGGTCCTAAATGACATTGAGTAGCTTTTCCTCATTTTCAGAACAGATGGAGGCTCTGCAGACTCTGGCCACCAGACTGCAGAGTCATCTCCTTTCACCTGGCTTTCCCCAGGATCCTCCCGAGAGCACCACCACCAACCTCCTGAGCACCGATTGCCATGAAGTGCCATTGATGTCCAAACCCCAGGTGCAGGGTGGATCAGGCCAGGTGCTATTGAGGCTCAAATGGGCTCTGGCTTCTCAAGAGGGAGCCACAGAGAAGAATCATAGAATCACTAAGGTTAGAAAAGATCTCCAAGATAATCAATCCAACCTCCAACCAAATACCACCATGCTCACTAAACCATATTGCTAAGTGCCACTAATCATTTTTTGAACATTTTCAGGGATGATGATTCCATGATGGAGACTGACACTGACCATTGTATCATGATGGGTGATTCTCTTAAACATATTTCTTCCTAAATACAATCTCCTGCTGCTAGATGGTTGGGTAGCATGCAAATATAATCGGAAATTGAGCACTTATTATTTGGCCAAATAGTACAAATAATACAATTTGGCCAAATTCCTGCCTTTTTCTAATAGGAACCAAACCCAGAAGAGTAAAACAACATTTCACCACGATTACCATCTTTATTGCTACCTTCCAGCACAAAGGAATTTTTCAAGAACCAGGAACAACTTCCAAAAATAGAGTTCAGAATAGAAACACTGATTTTACAGTTTTGAACAAGAACCTTATCATTCGCATTTCTCATGAATGTTTTATAGCTCGACAATTTTCTGTTCCTCAGCAATGTACACCACCAGAAATCTTACCTCATTATGTGCTTCCTAAATGGATTTTCTTCTTCGTCTCTATGCAGTGTTGCCTCATAGCATGTGACTGATTTAGCAAAACACTTCAAGGATTGATGCCATGTATTAAAATGTGGGTTATATTCATTCAGGAAAAACTCATTTTTCTTGTTACCTGTCACCTTGTGGCCATCCTAAGACTAAGAATCTTCAACATTTCAACAGACTAAGAATCTTCAACATTTCAATGGTACAAGGGCACTGGAGCTACCTGGGTATTGGGCTGATATAACAAATTAATTTTGAAGCCTACAACTCCTTTTGACAATGCTCTTTGACCCCCAAAAGATACAGCAAAAAGTGTGGCTCTTATTTTACTCTGTTTGTTGCTATCTAACACCCTGGGAAGGGATAGAAGATCATGCTTCACCCTGTACAGAAAGTGCCATATCAGCCAAAGCCTAAGCACATTTTATCTATATGCATAAAGCAGCATTCAGGGAAAAAGGCAACAGAAGCAAAGCACCTACTCCAACCTCTCTAGCTCACATAATCATTTCAAATGGCATTTATTGTCGAGAAGATGCTGGCAGAGTTAGCACTGACTGTTTCATTGCTAGCAATGTGCAACTCTGAAAATAATGATTTGGAAGTGCGGTGTGTTTTTTTTTTTTCCAATGCACCCACCAGGAAAAAATTAGAGTAGCACAATAAAAACTGCAAAACCAGGCTGTTATGTCTTCCAGCTTTCCACAGAGAAAAGTAAAAATCATCCTTTTTCTTTAGAAAAGTGCTTTTGTACAATCTTGCAGTATCTCACAATCTAATTTTGTTCCAAATCCCATTTCCCAAGAAAGTACCAATAAGAACGCAAAGAGACCACAGTACAGATCATATTTCTGTCATGAAGAAAAATTCTAATACACTTTCAAGGCTGTGGTGATTCTACTTTTTGGAAAGAAATGGAACAATTACAGTACATGGTGTTTTGGTGGTGGGTAACCGGAAAAGGTTGATACTTTTGCCTTACATTTTACATAGTGGTATATACTCCACTTGCTTAAAAACACAGTAATACTGCTGAATGCAACTGGTTTGTTATCACTTCTTGAAATATGGGATTAAATGACAAAGAGGAAAAAGATTTCTCACTTTGAAACACCACAGGTGGCTGAGGAAGTATTAGCAATATTTTCTAAGTTCAGGTACTGATATTATTTTCTGTCTTTCACAGTCAAACAGCCTCTGGCAATGGGGACTAAAATCCAGCTCTATGAAATGGTGGAGCATCTTTCTGAATTGAAGTGAATGTACTTCTCTCACGGGGAATGCATGCAGGAGGAGAGTGAGATTAAGGTGAAAAATCATATTTCTCTTTGGGGTGTCAGCAAATGAGGATGATTAGATAGAAGTCTTCCTTAGGTTAACTCTCTCTTGGATATTGCTCTGTTTGTCAGCATAGATTGAAACCAAGGACATATCGACAGTATTTCACAACATTTCACAGAATCACAGAATCCGTCAAGTTTGGAAACGGGCTCCAAGGTCAAGTCAAACCTTTGACTAATCACCATCTTGTCAACTAGACCTTTGCACTAAATGCCACATCCAAGTCATTTCTTGAACACTTCCAGGGATGGTGACTCCACCACCTCCTTGGCAAGTCCATTCCAGTGTTTAACAACCCTTTTCCATGAAGAAAATCTTCCTGATGTCCAACCTGCCTCTCCCCTGATGCAGCCTGAGGCCATTTCCTCTTGTCCTGTCACTGGTTGCCTGGAGAACAGGCTGATCCCTACCTGGCTACAGCCTCCTTCCAGGCTGTTGTAGGGAGAATAAGGTCACTCGTGGCCTCCTTGTCTCCAGGCTGAACACCCACAGCTCCCTGAGCTGCTTATTATTTGACTTACCCTCTAGACTCTTCACCACAACACACATACACATGTGATTCTGAATTTGTCTTGATGCTTGGGAAGAAGATGTCAAGAAACCCAGCAATGCCTTCAAACTCAGGTGTTTTGTGCATTTCCACCCTTCCAAGTGTTATGATTAAGGTGTGCTGATTGGCTCCTGCAAATGAGGAAGAGTTGTTGAGTATGGTGGGGAGAAGTTGGGGTTTGCAGTTGTTTTGATATGCGGTTTGCAGTTGTTTTGATATGTACTTTTGTTTTACCAGTATGGTTTTGAACCCTTTTCTGTTCTCCCTTCAGTCTTCCCCTCCCCTTTTGTGGTTACTGCCCAGCGGCTCTGGCTGACAGGGCTGTAAAACATGTTGGGGAGGGAGTCCATTTGCCCTCTGTAAGAGGCGGCAGGGAGCGGGGGACACTGGCTGCTGAGAGGCCTGGCCGGGTAACGTGGCACCACCAATCAGAATACGAGAAGGGCTCCACCAATGAAAGGCATGGAAGGACTGATTGACAGGCCTTGGGAGGAGCCAAGTATACATATATGGGCAAAGCTAAGGCCTGTGGGTGGGGCCAGAAGGACATATATGGACTGCTCATGAATATTAATGAGGCTGATGCAATCTCAGTCTATGAAAGGTGGGGACACCATTTTTTTGAGCTGATCCTCTGGTGGGCAGGAGTCCCATCCTGCTCCCAGTGCTGTTCTCCCCTCCTTTGCTTTGTAATTTTAATGGGTTCTAATTAAATTTTATTTACTTGTTCCTGCCTGCATTTTGAGTTGTTTATAACACAGGCCTGAGTAGGATTGCCCCATTAGTGTCAGCCATGAAACCTGACACAGAGTCCCCTGCAGATCAAGAGAGGTGCTCAAGGTCCTGGGAGCAAAAACAGAGCCTACAGGAAACCTGGTAGAAGGTTTTGGGTAGAGAGCCTTGCATATGCTGTGTCATTGCTAGTGTCAGGAGGAACTAGACTGATGAGTGTGGCCTCAATTGTGATCAGATGCACTAGCACAAATTTGGTGGCACTGTAAGAAGAGAAAAATCCATTCCGTAGAGGCATCCAAATATTTGGTGTCATACGAGGATTAATAGCTCTAATTCCCAGGAACAAAGACCACAGGTGGCTAAACATAACTGTGGTCTTTTTCATGGAGACTTCATATCTCCCACTGTTACCCATAGCTGTGGGAAGAAGACAGGCTGCACTACAGGATCATGGATAGCTCTAGGTTTCTGTCCTGACCTTAAAGTTCTGCTTTCATCAGAGGATGAGCATCTCCATAGCAAGTATTGAAAGACATCCAATAACCTCTGACTTCTGTAGCCCCATGATGAGTTCTTTGAAGTGATTTCGCTATTATAAGACATCTTGGAAGAAATTCTGTCCATCAGTGCTTTAGATTTTTTAAAAGAATTTAACCTTTAACCCTGGCTGAGCTGTGAAGTTACTCTCATAAAGGCCATTGGAAAAGAAATCATCTCCTTGAAGGCTGAAGAAGCCTAAGAACATTCTACTGACAATAGAATCAGAATTGTAGCAGAATAAAGTAGGGAAAAACCCCTTATTCTATGTAAATCTCTAAGAACAGAGATGCCCATACCTCTCCACATATTAGACAGTATCAGGCATACTCTGCTTATGTACTCACAAACAGATCATGAGAGGTAGTTATAGATAGTGTGAGAGCAACAGAAAAATAACCTGGTCTTTAGTGATTGTTACTGAAGGCATATATATCTCACAACAGGAGTATAGCTCTTTTTATCTCTTAAAAAAGGAGCTGCTTAAGCCAATGCTGGAAATACCTTTCTTCTGAGATATTTTTCTCTGTGGAAATTGTCAGTGAATAGGCTGGTTGCCTCCAAATATCCTCATGGTTAAAAGTATTTGAATTAGTTATAAAACCTTTGCTGTCAGGATCAATTCTCGTAGCCAAATCCAGCTTCTGGACTGAACTGGGGAGATCCCTCATCCAGTGCATAGCTGTGTGCACAAGACTCAAGGGTTGTTGCTCTTCTTTTGGAGTGACCAAAACCACCTGAATTTTAAAAAGGACTAAAGAAAGCCAGCCTTTGAGCACTGGCCACCTGCCAGATATCCCTGATAGATAAAATATCTATATCCCTGACAGATTGACACTCAGAGTTTTGTTTGTCCTGAAGGCTTGTCTCCTCAAGACAAGGTGAGCCTTTTGCAGCAGCCAGTTAATCAGCTGTCATTGCTGACCAGGCAGAGCTCCATATAAGAGATAACAAGTGCTCAGTATTCATCAGACATCATCAGTAGCACAGCTTGAGAAATGACAGGCTTTACATAATATATGAAGTTGCAAAAATTACATGTACATCTTAAATCCTGCTGAGAAAATTAGCATTTCTGTTGACGGGATATTTTTCAAGAAGAAAATGTGACAGTCCTGTGACTGAGCACCAGGTAAAACATTTCATAAAATCTTAAATGTACTGTGCATTGCTGGCTCTGTGCCCGTAAAGGAAGAAGAAACAAAAGAGTCAAAGCAAAATTATAGAATTTATAGATGTACTAATTTTGTATGAAGGGGTGCTAAATTAAATATACAGAATTTGATCAATCTTGCCTAGTGCGTGGCATCCCTGCCCATTGCAGGGGGTGTTGGAACTAGATGAGACCTTTAAGAACCATTCCAAACCAAACCATTCTAGGATTCTATGATTTCAAAAATCAACCCTGGGAGAAAAGAAGTAGTGCTACATCTATAAATTTATATATAAATGTCATGGCTTAAGTAGAGAATCGTATAATCAATACAGAATGACCTGAGGTGCTCAGATATGCCTCAGAAATGTCAATTCTCACAAAAACTCTGTGATATAGAGAAAAACACCCTTATCTCCCTTTTATGGGAGGGCAATTGAAGTTTCCAGAGTCAGAGGCCAGGAATCACTTTCCCGATCATCAGATCTTTGATCACCATGTGAACAATGAAGAGAGAGGCAGCACCAAAATAGGAGTTGGTCTTTAAGGGAAAAGGGCTTTCAGTGATGATGCTCTTTATTGAAGCAACTCATTTAGGTTCTTAGTTACACCTTGTGAGTCTCAACCTGAAAAACTTTTCAAAGTGATAGGAGCATTGTGGTCTTACAAAAAGGAAAACACAGTTTGTCCAATCTCTAATAGTAATTTTTTTTTTTTTTATTTCCACAAAAAACAGCTTTCTTTAGTTTTTCTCCTTTTTTTTTTTTTTTCCTTATAACCATGTTCCTTATCACAGAACAATTCAGTTTGGAAAGGCCAAGAAAAAGGGATGCTTCTCAAAGGCTTTTCCTTGCATAGCTCTTTGGAAAGGGATCCTATAATGACAATAGAAGAGCTTATTCCAGTGTGCCTTTAGATGCAGTATGACCCACTCAGTAGTGCAAATACTCAGCAAAGGGCCAAAGAATTGCCTTGGAACAATTTAGTTCCCTTTCTTCTTCTATTAGGTGTAATTGTAGTGGGAGTACAGAATAAGGAACCTCGGGTTTTGCCTAAACCACTTTCAAAGCATAGGCTTTAAACCTAACCAAAGGAAGGAAAAAAAAAAAAAAAAAAAAAA
>VXBB01003043.1:1683703-1701818 GCA_013399915.1 Illadopsis cleaveri | reverse complement strand
AGGAAGGAAGGAAGGAAGGAAGGAAGGAAGGAAGGAAGGAAGGAAAAGGAAGGAGCATTTCTGAATTGCTTTCTGCTGAAAGCAGGCCACTTTAGCTTTTCTCCAGAACTGCTGAATATTCTTCCCATTGCTTTCTGCTGCCAGACAAAACCTCCTCTCCTGCATCTAGGGGAGGGGAATGGCAGCAGTTGGCTGCTTATCCTAAAGCAAGCAAGAGAAGAAGCAAAATTGCAAGACCAAACAGAAGCAAAAGCATATGCCACTGAAATGTCAGTAAAATAATATTTGCGTGCATGCATGCAAGTGTGTGTGTGCCTGGGTACAGATACAGGTATATATGCAGCAAATGCTTGGATACCTGTACATATACACCCACAGAGCACAGCTAAACAATCAGTACTGGATGCAAAAATCACATGCCACAGGATGCTACACAGTTCTATATTTGGTCAAGTTATGTGATGCCCATAAATCTCATGATTTTCCTTACCACACTTTAGGAAATACAGCTTCCTCCAAAATGAGATTTCTGGGTTTGTGAACACTCTTTCTGGTAGTATGACTAATGGTTTTATTAGCACAAATAAGCCAGGTTTTCTTTTTATTGTACTCTGATCAATACGTGGTCATCTGTGTTTGCAGCCTTCTGGCTTGGCTTCACCTTGTATTTGTTCACTCTAGTGGAAGGAATATATATTCATACATGCATATAATCCCTTCTTCACTATGGGCTTTTGATACCTGTTTACAGCAATGTTAAGAGTAGTTATCAAGCAAACTTGCTTAGATTCATTCAATTGTTTTCAGACTGCTACACCTCTGACAGCCTGGGTTGCTGCAAACCCCTCTGTTGTCTTTTGTTAGGGGGTGTTTTCTGGGTTTGTTTTGGTTTGGGGTTTGTTTGTTTTTATTGTTTTCATTTTGTCTTGGGTTTTGTGTTTGTTTTGTTTATTTGGTTGGTTGGTTGGTTTTTGTGGTTTTTTTGTTTGGGTTTTTTGGTTGGTTTGTTGTTTTTCTGTTTTGTTTGGGTTTGGTTTGTGGTTTTTTGTTTTGTTTTGGGTTTTGTTAGTTAGTTAGTTAGTTAGTTAGTTTGTTTGTTTGTTTGTTTGTTTGTTTGTTTGTGGTTTTGGGGGGAAGGGTGGGATTTCTTTGTAGAAAATTTGTACAGCTTAATGAGAACAAATCCTTCCAGAGTGCTTCTGTTCCAGTCAGAAAGGAGTGACTGTTTACAGGCAGCTGAACAATTGCTGTGCCCGAAGTATCTCAGTGGGTGCATGGTAACCACCTTTGTGCACGTTTGTACCCATGCAAGGAGGCTGCTGTGTTTTCCATGGGCTGCATAGGCATAAACCCACAGCCAGACCATTGCTGCAGGGGGTCTGACAGGCTGCAAGCCCACACCCTGCTTTACCTCACTGCAGCGTGATCGTCTCTCCCTCCCTTGCCACAAGATTTAGCTCAAATAGCACAAACTGTGGGAAGCAGCTTGCCCAGCTCTGTCAAAGACACTGGAGAACCTGCTCTGTAGAGACACTGAGTTTCTTGATTGTGCTATCAGCACACACTCAGATTTCAGGAGATATAATTAGTGATTTGGGGGTAGATTTGATTGAAAATATGCTGATTTAGGTTTAGGTCAGATATTCATGATGGGAAATAAGAATGCTTTAAATAAAAAGGAGACTGTCTACAAGGGAGACTGCAGTAAGAGTAAGTCAGACCCAAATCACACATGAAGGCTTGTTTAACAGAGTGAAACTGAGCTGTAAAGCCAGTGCTGGGCTGTGATTCACACTTCTTTTATATTAAAAAAAATGCCTTTCTGTTTGATACTTCAGTTTTCATTTCTTCGTATTTGTTTCTTCCATCTTCCAGTTTTTTTCTTCCTTTGCACCATTTTCCCCACAGTGGCTCACTGACGGGAGAAGTGCTGTGCCAATTATCTAATAAAAATCTGGCAGAAAGTCAATCACACTCAATGTGTGACATTTAGAAAAAAAATCTGAATTGTGATTGAAAAGTCAGGAATCTGGTTATCCCAATAACGATAAAATAGCAGACTTCATTTGTTAACACTCTCAGATTCAGGAGGGAGTGGGAAAGGACATGAGGATGATTTGAGTAACTGCAATTATCCAAATATATTTATAAAAGACAGATCTCTTTTTCCCCACCACCCACCTGTAAGACAGCATATCTTGAGCTCAGCTTGTCAGTACCCACAGAGTCACTGCTGACAGTGCAGATTGCACCTGTGGAGCCCAGAACTGTTTTAAAGAATTCTGCTCAAAGGACTAAAATCACTGGTGTAACTCACTACTAGGTGCCTGGCATGCATTGGTGAGTAGGAGACAACCCAGTATTTCCAGGGAGCTTCTGTGCCACGATGGGCAGCAGGGGGAAAGTGGGGCTTGTTCCAGAAAACACTGCACACTCAGGCATTCCATCACGGATTGTTATTTGTACTTGCGCAATACTTCAAGTACAAACACAGCCATAACAGACCCAAAGGATGTGTTCAAATGGTGCAACTGCCAGCCATCACAGCTTCCTGGTGCTAAACAGGTCTGTCTCCATCCAGCTCTGGGTGAACCTGAGTGCAGGGCTTCCCCAAAAGAACTCTGTTTGGGTTCCAATCAGGGAAGTGTGAACCCTCCTCCATCCCTCTGAAACACTTATCCCACCACACCTGGCAAAACATGGCCCTAGACATCAAGAAGGCAGTTCTGCAGTCAGTGGAAATACATGTGGTTCTCATGGATGCTGATGGCCCACCCAGTGCAGTGGAAGGGCTCCCTGCTTTGCTTATGGCACAGCTCTAGCACTGGGACTGACAGAAACTTCTCTGCAAAGTGTAGAGCTGTCAGAAAAAGACAGCTCAGTGACCACATTTTTCAATCTTAACTTGCAAGTGAAAAGAAACATTAATTGTCTGTTTATGTCATCTCCTCCCACAGCTGACTGATGCAGAATACAGCTTAAGGTGGCATTAAAATGTAAGGTGGGTGTTATAATTTGCCTGAAGTACTTTGGCAGTTTTTAGGTTTTGTTCCAGAAATTATCTAAAGATTGCCATCCTATCAATGTCCTTGTACGTCACCTACATCCTCTGCCATTCAGTATGGGAGTGCAGAGCCCCATGATTTACAAGCATTTCCAGCAATGACAATGCTTAGTACATGATGTTCATTGTTTTGCATTAAAAGCATACTAGAGGTGTGTATGTACTGGTACTCTGTGTCTGGTACTCTGCAAACCCCAGAGCCAAGTTCTGCCTCAGATTCACCAATGCCTTCCACCCCCACCCCACTTTCTTCTCTGTGAGAGCTGTGCATAAGAAGTCATGCTCAGGATGCACAGGCTAGGGCCCTCCACGCCTTTCTGGAAGTAGATTTCCAAACCCCTATTTAAAAACACAGAAACTTGCTTGATATTCCTTAAACACTCATGTTTCTGGCCTCTTGGCTTAACCTGATTAGTAGGAACATGGCATCTCACTGCTTTTTTTTGCTCAGCAGTGCTGGGTACTTTGCAGGCTCAGAACAGCTCTTCAAGAACCCAAGGATGACTCAGCCTCTCCTGCAATACTCAGGTGCTCTGGCTGAGTGACCCAAAGCTGTGCATGCCACAGTGAGTGAGGAAGGTACAAAAGAGCAGCTTGCAGCAAACCAAATGCAAGAGTGATCTTTTCCCGCCCATGAATCACCAAGTCCTGCCAGTGCTCGCACAAAGGAAACAGCTGCAGCCACAAATCAGGCAACTTAATAGGTCATTGCAGTCTCCAAGTATTTCCCTTCAAGCTTTTTTCTAAACAATACAGAAAAAATTCTGATCACATTCTCTTCATTAAGGACCAAGTGGGTAAATCTGCCAAAATATGCCATCCACTTCCTGGTCAGTGAGGTGTAACATCCAGATCCTGTTAACATCACTTACAGTAATATCACCACCAAATCTGTTCAGGTTTGTGAACTGGCTGGTTTTACAGGCAGACAAGTAATGGGGAGGCTGCAAAAATCCTACTTCATAAGAGCATAGAAAATATTAGATCTAATTATCTCAGTGGCAATAGATATACCACAGTGTACCCAGAAGGAGGGGGAGTGTTTTGCCCTGAGAATCACCTGGGGTGGCCCAGGGCAGCACTGACGGGTGCTGCTGTGCCAGCTGAACTGGCACTGATAGGCTGCATTTATTGTACCTACCCTGAAGCTGTGTAAAATTTACTTTTGGCTCCCTACTAGGCTGCCTTTCACCATTTCACTGCTGGGCTGGGAGCCATACTGGCTTTGACAGTTCCCTGGCAAACAAGCTGCAGGACTGTGGTCTATCTCCAAGCAATTCTCACTCCAGGAAATGCCACACTGTCTCCTTGTTTAATAGGATCGTAGAATGTTTTGGGTTGAAAGGGACTTTAGAGGTCATCTACTTCCAACCCACCCTGCCGTGGGCCGGGATACCTTCCATTAGATCAGGTAGCTCCAAGCCCCATCCAGCCTGGCCTTGAATACTCCACAGCTTCTCTGGGCAACCTGTTCCAGTGCCTCACCACCCTCATGGTGAAGTATTTCTTCCTTATATCTAATCCAACCCCAAATTCAGTGTAAAGCCATTCCTCCTTGTCCCATCCCTATGTGCCCTTGTAAGAAGTCCCTTTCCAGCTCCTGCCTGTTCAGTACTGGAAGGCGCTTATGGTCTCCCTGGAGCCTTCTCCTCCCCTCTCAGCCTGTCTTCATAGCTCCAGCCCACTGATCATCCTCATGGGCTCCTTTGGACTTGCTCCAGCAGATCCATGTCCTTCTTGTCCTCCATGGGGCCCCCAGAGTAGTACACAACACTCCATGTGGGGTTCCATGAGAATGGAGCAGAGGGGCAGAATGACCTTCCATGCCCAGCTGGTCACACTGCTTTTGATGCAGCCCAGGACACTTGTGGCTCTCTGGGCTGCCAGTGCACATCACTGGCTCTCGTTGAGCTTCTTGACCACCAAGACCCCCAAGTCATTTTTCCCAGAGCTGATCTTAATCCATTCTCTACCCAGTCTGTACTTGTGCTTGGGATTTCCCCAGCCCAGGTGCAGCACCTTGTGCTTGATCTTGTTGGATTTTATGAGATTTGTTTTGCACAGGCCCAACTCTCAAGCCTGTCAAAGTCTCTTGAGTTTGCCATCTCTTCCCTCCAGTGAGTCAACTGCACCACACAGCTCAGTGTCATCGGCAAACCTGCTGAAGGTGCCCTCAAACTCACCGTCCCTGTTGCTGACAAAGATGTTGAACAGTGATGGTCCCTGAGGAACATTACTCATCACCATGCTCCTCTGAAATCCCCCTTCTTCTGCAGCCCCTGGTGGGTCAGGCCAACCAGGGACTGGGGAGTGAAACAGAAATTTCCATCCCTCTTCACACACACTCTCCTCTGCCTGCTTGTGCCCTTCATACTCCCATTTGTGCTCAGGACCCCACAGGGTAGAGGAGCTCTTTCCTCCACTGAGCAAGGAGCAGTTTTGGGGCATTGAGCAGAGCAGGGCCAGCCTTTGGTCAATGCAAAAGTGTGTTCAGCTGCCATAGTAAAAGTGTAAAAGAAGAAAACATCAATGTGTAAGTGAAATTCATGTCCGTGATTTCTAAGACTGGGAGTCCTAAGAGGTTCTCCCTAAGAAAACTTAAATCCACTACATGTCAGGGGAAGCTTTTTAAATACAGGTCTCAGGTATCCTGTTATTGAAAATTTTAGGTTGCAAAGGACATCTGCACAGCATGCAGTGCAGTTTCATAACCATTATGGTCCAGTAGAATGCTGAATATTTGAGGGCATGTAAAGTTATTATAAAGTGGCTTTTATATGCCATTATGCCTGTCTTTCTGGAAGTATCTCTTCATCATGAAAATATTCCCTGTGCCATTTATATTATAACCTGGAGAGAGGTTAGTTTTATGCTCTATATTCTTCTCCTGAACTTTACTTTTTAAACCAGCAGTTATTATAGCAGAGATGGAAAGGAAGCCAGACTTTTTATACACAGAATACACAGTAATAATGAAATAGCTTACCTAGACAGAGATAGAAATTGCCACAATGACACTTAAAAATGGTCAGCTGAATTTAGTTCTATGTCTTTAATAGCAGTCTATGCTGGATGGATTAAGAAAAAGGCAGAAAAAGCCTGAGATGTGCCAATATATTTTCCTCTAGTCTTTCACTGAAAGATCCCACTAGGATTTTATTCTTTATTTTTTTGCTGTTCAAAATTATTTTAGTAGGTAAACAGTAACATAACAAACAAACAAAAAAAGCACAAAAATCCAAGTATTTTGCATTATATCTTCTTAGCACACAGCCCAGCCATATGGGATCCACAGAAGAAAGAAATGCTCTTTTCAGCGGACACCTACTGATTATCTGGGGTACTGTGGTGCTTTCCAGTGCAGCTTTTCTGGTGATGTTTGCTTCTGCGCTGTGGGTGAGGATAGTTCAAAAAAATCCAGGGACCCAAGATGTGAGAACAGTTGAACAAGATGTGAGCAAATGGTATTTCTATTACTAACAAACCACTGGGATTCAGCAGCAGTCCCAGTTTGGATGCTGAATATCTGGGCTTGGCCAGCTGAGCCATTCTGGTGAGGTAAAAGCTGTGTACAGTTTTGTCTAATGTGCTAGCATGGATTTGAGAAAAAAAAATCTGGGGTCCTTTCTTTACAGCTCAGCAAACCCATACCCAAGGAAGTGAGAAAGCAGAACAGAAACATCTGTCTTCCTACTCAGCACACAAAAATCATGAATCACCTCCCTTTTCCCTCTTTCCCTTTTCACTATGTAGAATTAAAACCCAAGCTACTTTAGCAAGTAGCAGGCCAAGTCTTTTTGCAAACTTCTCCTGCCTGAGCATCTAGGCATGTTTCTGTTTCCTTCACATGCAGCTAGAAATACCCCTGCTGAGAAAGGAAAATGAAACAACTAATTAACTGGTGATATTCTTCTATTCCCATGATTTTGATAAATCCACATGAACATAGATGCAGGTGTTAGCTGGGCACTGGTGCCCCAATCAAAGTTCAGGGAAGGACGAAGAAGGAGGGAGAAAAGGGCAGGAAAGAGGGCTGATGCCTGTTGCTGTCCATACCAGTAACTTGGCAGCCCCTCGAGGATGAAACCCAAGTTCACATTTAGTCTGATCTCATCTTTGATCATTGCTGACTCTCTTTCCATGAAATAGTCCCGCTTTGAGTTTACACAGCCAAAAAGATGCATGTTCCCCAAAAATCACAGGACATAATAGTTTCCTAGAATAATTTTTTACCTGCCTCTAATCTCCAGTGGGGTTCTTCCTATGAGGTTTCTATGGCCAGCAGAGGTGAGCCATGTGTTGTATTAAAGCTCAGAGCACCTTTGTTGCCCCCCAACAGAGTCTTCACTCAGAATTTCAAACAGGTGCTAGCAATCTGCATTAATCAAAGTTATCCCTGTACCTTTGCAATGCCAGCTGTCTGAAATGTGCAATTCCCACAGTGTGATTAAGCCAAAATCTTGCTAAAACAGTAAGGTGCTCACCTTACATTGATCCTGTCCGACAGCAAGCTGATTCTCTGCTAAGTCTGGCAACCGTCACAATCCAGCATTCACCTTATGAGCCACTTCTCACCACAGTGAAAAGAGGAAACACAAGTTCCTAATTGCTGCTTGATATACCACACAGATCTCCATTCACCCAAGATTTACATTAAAATCTTCTACAACTACTTGAAAAAAAAAATCAGTTTGGTTTAATTCAATGTCAACCAATTAATTTCTGGTATTTCCAAATGACAATTTTCTATCTGATTTTGCTTTTCCTCGCATTATATAATTAGATTACCTAATGGGAATTGTCATAACACTGCAACTTTGACAGAGATGTCTAAGCAGAGCTCTCAAAGAAGAGGTACAACTTGAAGAGGGGGTTATAATACCAGGGAAAATCTTAGCCTATTGCACTGCATGTGGATTAAGGTACTTCAAGTTTAAAATAGCATGGCTTTAGCCCAGAAACATATGAGGCTGGCAAAACCAACCTCCCTTACTTCTAAGTAACTTTAAAACAACTAAAAAAGCAGAAGAGAAATACATATTTTTCCATATGAAAACTGCTTTCTTTGTTGGCAGGCATGTGACAATGAACAGGGGCAGCAGCGTGCTGGATAAATGCAGTCAATGCCTATAAGCGAGAGCTGCTTGGATAACAGCTATCCAGGTGGTGAAGAAATGAGAGACATCAATCTAAGGTACCTTAACTGCATTTTAAATTAGAAATATACATGTAGACCCTCAGGTGCACTTGAAGAGGAAGAGCTTGTAATTTTGCACATTTGGCTGTTGTGCTGTAAGGTAGCAGATATTTCTCTGTACAACTTGGCCTGGGGACAGCCAATGTCCCTTTGAAAGCTTTGTAGTTTGGGGTAGGTTCTCTATGAAATGGTATCCAGGGCAAAAAGAGTATTAGCAGCCTAAGGAGAGAGGAGGATGACATGGTGATATCAACTGAGTGCTTGGAGTAAGTGAAAGAAACATGCATAAGAACATTTAAATATGGCAGCACATTGTCTCAGCCCATTTTCTTGACAGAACATTAGGCTGAACCTCTTTTTTGTTGCAGCTGATTTTCAGGAGGGTTGAGCTTGTTGGTTATTTTTAAAGAAGATGGTAAATCAGACCTGATATATGAAATGAAAAATTACTTCTTCCCACTTAAATGGAGCTTATTATTAATACCCAGGTCTGAGTCAGAGAGCAGGAAATATACTTTAATACTCTCGGGCTATTGTGACAGTCACGATGAGCACTGAAGCACAGATTCTGTGACGTGTGCCGAGCTGCAGTGGGCCTGGGCACCACCGTCAGTTTGCCTGTGGAGAAATGTAAAATGTACTGCTGGCTAAGACAGATAACACAGCCAATTTTAGATGTGGTTTTAAGCAGTTCCAAATGCATTTCATCTTTTAAAGGCAGATTTAAGTTAAGGCCCTGGTGTAGCAACACAAAACTTCATGTCAAAAGTCAATAATTTTCTGATTGCTGATTTGAAACAAATGACAGCTGAAGCAAACAAATGATGTCAAAGTTTAAATGTTTCAAATATGAGTGCATCAAAAGCAAGTCAACATTCTGATTGATCTGATTATTTAACTCTTCCTCCTTAGAAAAAGCTGACCAAACAAAATGTGTTCAAACCTCTGAACTATTAATATTCAATTGATAAAATTTATTTCCTGGTTTAGGTGACTTAATTAAAATCCAGTTTCAAGGCTTATAATGCAACTGAACAAGTACTGGAGCAATTGTTTAAAAATACAAATCTTTGCCACTACTGATGGAATAGGATTTGGAAAAAGGTGTGTGGAAAGAAAGTATTTTCAACTGACTTCAGTGGAGGTGATAGCTGAACCAGAATAATCATCAGAACCATGACAAAATGAATGAATGAATGAATGAATGAATGAATGGGTATAGTCAAGAAAATCATTCCTGGCAGAATAGTCTGCATCATAAGTGCAGAACATCAAATTGCAATCCTTTCGTTCCATATAAAAGAAAGTGAAACAAGAACAGAATGTAAAAAGATGCTTTTCAAAGGAAAAGAAGCTTGAAAATGGGAAGAAATTTGTTACTGTGATGGTGGTGACACACTGGAACCGATTGCCCACAGAAGTTGTGGAAGCCCCATCGTTGTCACTGTTCAAGGCCAGACTGGATGGGGTTCTGACCAACGTGGTCTAGTGGAAGGTATCCCTGCCCATGGCAGGGGAGTTGGAACTAGGTGATTTTTAAGGTCCCTTCCAACCCAAACCATTCTATAATTCTATGAAAACAGAACATAAGAACTTGTGGAAAAACTAGTAAGAAAGATCTATAAAAGAGCCTGTCACCTATTTAGCACACAGTTGGCTAAACCCTTGTTCTTAATTGATACAAACATATTTATTTGACAAAAAGCATTTCACACTCTCGTACCTCTGGGAGAGGCTGCCAATTTACAGCTTACCAGGGAAGTTGCTGTGGGAAGGCTGCTATAGCTGTGTTCAGTGTTAGTCACCATCAGCTCTGTCTGCAAGGGCACCTCATGGCTCTCCTGCTCCCTTCAATTCTGCTTCTTCAAGGGTGGAATGACTCCAGACACATTTCCATAGAGCTTAGACACCTTGAGACTCATGCTTGCAGGGCCTTGGCAGCCCACAGCCCAGGACCTTCTATTGAATGCACAAGAAAATGAGATAAGGAAAGAAGTCTGAAATCTTCTGAGCTGGGTGTTCATTACAGGCAGGTGGGAGCTGCTTGTAGCTAAATATAACTTGGAAGCTCTCTGGGCCTGGCAAAGACCGGGTCATTAGAGAAAAGCAAATAAATGAGATAAGGGAGAGCTTAGCAAACACACATATTAACTGGAAGCAAGATAATATTGCATTACTTGTTTTATAGCACATTCTTAATTGCTGTAATCCAAGAGTCTACAAGGGCAAGGCTACAGGTGCAGTAGCACCACTATAACTTACTAACCATTTTATTTATGAGCCCGAGTTTCCTCCCACTTTCTCTCTTTGCACATGGATGGAATACCTCTGTAGTCTAGATTTATTTTTTAATATGGTCTTACAGACTGGAACACAATGAGTTCCATATCTGGAACCTCCAGGTGCTGCTGTAATACAGATAAATAAATGACTGATACCAATACAGCCAGATAACTAAAATACACTGACCTGATATGAATTACTGCATTAGTTAGGCAATTTCCACACAGTAGCACTTTCTTACTCAGAGTACAAACCCACCAAAACAAAGCAAGAGTATTTTTTTTTTCATTACTGTGTGTTATATTGTGTTCAGTTTGCATTTAGTTTTCTACCTTCACTGAAATCCATCTGGAAACATTTTGTTTTCTTTACTGAACTCAGTGCTTGTCACACCTGGAGTACTGTGTTGAGTTTTGGTCCCTGCTGTACAAGAAAAGATGTGGACAAGCTGGATAGGTCCCGAGAAGGGCCACAAAGGTGATCAAAGGACTGGACAGCCTGACATATGAGGAAAGGCTGAGACAAAAGGGTTGGTTCACCCTTGAGAAAAGGCAGCTTTGGAGGACCTTATCACCATGCTCCAGTATTTAAAGTGTGGCTACTAAGAAGAGGGAGACACTCCTTTGACCAGCAGTCACAAGAAAGAGACAAGGGATAATGGGTACGAGTTACTCTTGGGGAGATTCTAATTGGACACAAGAGGAGAAATTTTCACAATAACAATCAGCCACACATTTTTTATAAGGAGAAGAATCTCCACAGGGAAGTGGGGGATTCCCTAATGTTGGACATTTATGAGATTCAGCTGGACAGGCTGCTGGACCATTTTATCTGTACCATGCTTTTGCCAAGAAAGTTTGATGAGGTGATCCTTGAAGTTCCCTTCCAACCTGATACTCTGTGATTTTGTGATTGATTCTGCTGATTTTTTTTTAAAATGTTTGTTGGCTTTTAATGGCTAATGGTGATCAGGTAATAACACAAGGGTGCCAATGGGAAAAAAGGTCCGGTGTTGGATTTACACGGGCACTCCTGAAGGTCATGTGGCCAGGCAAGACATGTAATCCCATGGGAAACACAGAGCAATGATCAGTTCAGCTTAAAAACACCCCTCCCACATATTCCAAATGCTCTTGGGCACCTCCCCCTAAGCACCAAGGTGAGGGGCCAGAAGAGCACCAGAAGGTGACACAAACCACTATGGAAAACACTTGATGCTGCACCTGAAACTTGGTATTTATCTGCCAGCTACCAGGTAAATCCCACCTCACCCCAACACAATGCCATGTTTGGGCAGCATTGCCCACACTGGGTGGGGTACCATGATGGAGGGTCTTTTTGGCACAGAGAATTTCAGGGCTGAAAGCATTGCAGTGGGCTAGGTTTGTAGGGATGGAGAGAGACAAAGATAGAATTTCCTGTCCTGGAAGAGAAGATTGGTGGGATCATCTAGATCTCCTCTTTGGTTAAATCAAAGTTGGGCGTAACTATGATGTATTTTACAGAAATTGCCAAAGGTAAAGGTGGACAGTCTTTTAAATGTTTGACACCTGTTTATGTACATTTCTCATGATTTCAAACCTACAATAAATAAAGGAGAAAATATAATTACCTACTTTTATGATTATTACTTCTTGTTTTTGCTGACACTTCCTCAGATTCTAACATAAATTTAAGCCTTTGTTTTAGAGGCTGTTTCTCATGGTTAGAGAGATAAAGATGAAAAACTTAACCCTGAAGTCAAAATGCAGAAGTCATGCCAAAGAAAACTGGTATTTATCTTCATTTCACAGCTCATTTTTTAAGTCTATCCTCTGATTTGGAGAGCTGATACTATATTTTCAGTGTCCTGGCCTGTCAAGTATGGTATATGAAATACACAAGGAAACTAAGAACTGAGCACACTGGAATTCTATGGTGAAGTGGTGTCTGCCCCAGAGAACAAAGGAAGATTTTAGAAAGAAAATAATATCACAGAGTGGATAAATAAATATTGTGTGAGTGCTTTGCCTTGCTTCTGTCTTTGAGAGCTCATGAGGTAATAGCTTTTCTATACAGATGAGCGTTCTCAAAGCTCAGGAAAACTCCTGGTAATTGAATGGAACAACTAACTGAGCACAAGTGTTTAGCATGCACTAATTCTTTAACTTTCTTTTTCTCCCCTAAGGTACATTTGTAATGATAGTACAAGCAACATAAGATTAGTTTATCATTTTTATCATTATTGATACTGCAATTTAAATGGTCATTGCTGTGTATAGAGAAATAATAAAAATTAGCAGGAATTAAAGATATTGTGTATCATATACCTCAATAACTTTCAGTTTTCCTTTTAATAATTACTCAAAGCAGACTACTCTGTGTAATCTGCTGCAGCAGGCCCTGGCCTGAGGTTGAAGAACATCTACTCACTCCACCAACTGGTGGCCACCCTGAAGTCCCTCTGAACATTATTGCCTACTGCTGTGGGTGGCAAGAGTTTACCCTGTGTCTTGGGTTACAATTAAAAGGTGTAACCATAGTATGTATTCTACGACTATCTCCATAAGCTGTTAAAACAGGTGGGGCAGTGTTCTTTATCTCTTCCATGACTCATCTCTGATAGCTCCCTCTGGGGGGCTATCTTTGCTAATGGGCCACCAAGGTCTCTCTCTACATCATCCCATTGTGAGATGCCCTGCCCAAGGGGAGGAACCAAGCATTCCCACCTGGATATAATCTGAGGCTTGGAACACCACAGGAACACTACCACTGGATTACCAGAGGACAAGAGCTTGATACCCACCACTGGACCTCCAGAGAAAGATCAGATCTTTCTACTGGATCATAGCTTTGACAAAATCATATCCATCACTCCAATGGGACTGTAGCCACTATTTAATCAGATTGTTACCATCACAGGGGTGTCAGGTCATATTCTGACTCTGTCAGTTTAAGTCAGTGTTTCTGTACTATTGTCTTTATCTTCATTTTCCTATTAAAATGTAGTTCTGACTTGGAATTTCCCACTGCTTTATTTTCAAACTAGTACACACTGGGGGCCCCAATCATTTTTGTGACTCTAGATTGCTCTTAATCATTAGAATTCCACGTGTAGCACAAGTCTGTAAGTTAACATGCCGCTGCTGAAAGCTGTTTGCCGATTCCAGTGACACTCGAGTGTCTTATGAAATGGAAAACTATGTTGTGCTTTGCTGAAGACAGTGTGACCACAAAAGCTGACCAGTCCTGGTAAGCTGGTTACACTTTGCAAAGGTATATATAGAAACCTGGAACTTGGTTGCACTGATGCATCTCTCCTGGGCCCAACAGCCATGTGAAAGCATTTGAAAAGTGGGAAGGACATCTAAATAGATTAAACCTTCACGCTGATTCTTTTCCAGCTTGGAACTTCTTTATGTGCTTTATTATGCATTGTTTAGTCACAGTGTGCAAAGAAAAGAAGTGGTCTATCAGAAACCAGGGACCAGCATTTGTGTCATGCACAGTTTGGGTCCTGATCATACAGCAAGACACACATCTGTGAACTAGAACCACTTCAGAACAAGGGGAAGGTGCTGCCATTCGTATCATACTTCGAGTAAAAGCTTCAAATGTGTCTAAGACCCCTATGAGGCTAGTGAGTAAACTTATAAAATCCAAAAATAAGAAAATGTAAACCTGGAGATAGTTCGCTTTGTCTCTGTCATGTGGATCTCTTTATGGTACAAACTGAAACCATTAATAATTCCAAATGAGAGAGGCTTAGAGGGCAAGTAACCCAAGGGTTGGGATTTATCACTGTGTTCCTTTACAAGGCCTTAGGCAATGTTAGATGTCTCTTTTCTGGCACAAATAATTGCAGTCTCATCTTGGTTTATGAGTTACTTTAGATGTTATTTTCTGCTATTTTGCATATTGCCAAAACAAAGATGTTACATCTGTTTCATTTAAAATTACTAGTTCAGGCTTGCAGCCAAGCACCAAACCAGTTTCAAGGAGTTAGCAGAATTAAGCAGTGACTTATTCCTTTGCATTTCAAAAATGCCATTAACTTTATTACATTTACCAATGTAAGCACTAAGTAAGTTTTTAGGATGGCCATTCTGAAAAATCACCCCTCAGAACAGTGTCTTACTAAGTTATGCAGTCTGTGATAAATTATTTTAAACAGTTTTGTGCTGAGTTTGAGGGCACAATAAATGATGTCTTTATCTTACTTTGCACAGAAATGACTGTAATAACTGTGACACCATTGTTGTCCACACTACTTCACAATACAGGGAAGTTATAATTCAGTTTTAATAGTTTAAAACAATGCTTTGTTATACCAATGACATGGTTGTTTGTTTTCATTTAGTATGTTACATTTTGGAATGCACAAATAATTTATTTAAATAAAGGCATATACAAATATGATGAAGGAGAGAAACTCTACAGAATTCAGTACAATGGCTGCATGCACTGGGGAGGGCGCTATGATTTGCTTCAGAGGTGTGGAGTATGAACTGAAAACTAGGAAAAGTTTTGAAGGTGTGCTGAAAATCCCATCACCACATCGAAGGGTCTTCATACCTGCAACACACATCATGAATAAAAAACCCACATTATTAAACATATTAAAGACCCCTCTGAAAAAATTCAACATTAAACTGCTTAAAACATTCCTTAATAGCAGCGATGAGAAATACATATGCATATTTGCTGTTGAAGATTGTACATGTGACTCCAACAAAAACAGATGCATTATTAATTGCCAAAAATCTATACTTTGGTACCAGAACTTGCCTGTACATCCTGCTACCCTGGTGCCATGTTTTACATGGTAGAGACTAGCTACAAAGCTGCCTTACACCATTAAATAGCATTTAGTGAAATTAAGCTGGAAAACTATGATATGTTGAAACACAAATTTCTTAAAGATATATTTTTCACTCTAACTCAGCAGTAAACGACTTCCAAAGAGAACTCACTGGGCCAAACAAAATCACATCATGCTGTAAGCACCTTTAAAAAACCCCAAGTTTAAAGCCACCATCCTAAAATATTACTGTGGTATTCCACTGCTCAATATCAAGTGTTTGAAATGTATTGAAAGGGGTGCTGAAGGCAGGATTTTATCCAGAGATCCTCTGCTAGCAAACAGATGTTTTGTCTACACAGGAGGAAAGGTAACAAGTAGGAGAATATGGAAAAAGACCAGGAGAAATGCATTTGCCATAACTTTTCCCATCTAAAAGTAGCACATCAAGTCTTGATTAAATCTAATCTGCCTCCACAGTCACTGGAGAAACATGGACACCTTATAGGGCAACTGAGACCCTGCCCATTTTAGGAAGGAAAGCTCATTCTGGAGTTACCCATCCCTCTGATTGACTGCAGAGGCAATCTAGACAAGTACTAATTTTTAAAGAGGCAGCATCAGGAGATATACATCCTATTACTAATTTTTAAACATTTTCTCATCACTCCACAAGACAAACAAAATCAGAAACGTGCCATGTCACGCATTTCTGTCATAAGAACTTACTTGTACTCAGGTCAAGGCACCTCCTTTTCTTTAACTTCCTTTTTTGTAATCAGTTTCTAAAAGAATCTCTCTAAACTTTCTTCCTACAGTCAGACATACATCCCAGACTACAACATCCTTTGAGGTGTATTTTAGTCAGCAAAAGTGAAATGTCAAACCAGGCCTGTCAAGCTGAATACAATTAAGTTATTTATCTTTATCTCAGTGTTTAGTTACAAAGTTCAGTTCCCAAGGACTCATGAGGTCTCTCTCTCTGTCACTGATTCACTGAGGGCAAATTACATCTGCTCCATAACTAGCTTTTTGTGTAACTATTTCTAAAACATTTACTTAATTTAAGGTGGGAATAATAGCAGCCTGCCTTTCATTCATTCAGCCTGGTTTCCTCCAGGAGGAAGGCTTGGGCAGCCGTGCTGTGTGTCCAGCTGTCCAGCCCTGTGTGCCTCTCCTAACTTCCCACCCAGCCTTCACACCCTTGGGACAATTTCAACCAAGTCAGGGAGAGGTACACCGGTTTTAGAGATATTTAGCTCCCAATATGCCATGAAACATAGGACTGGATAGAAAGCAAATTTAATTGTGTCCTCACATGGAGGAAAAAGTTGGTGTGGGCTTCAGAATCCATACAGAGTTTTATCCTAGAAAACATATTCATAGGAAACTAGGCATTACTGTTCCCAGTACTCCCATAACTGTCAGTGATGAGTGAAAAATACCATGCTCGGTTTAAAGTGCTGTTACAGGGGGTATGAAATAAAAATCTGCTTCTCATCAATTCTTGATCTTAACTGCAGACTAGTTGGTTATTTTGCTCATGAATTTTTGCTCCCTGGTGTGTTATAAATAGCATTATTGAAACAATAATAACAATCATAAAGTTTTGTGATGAAGGGGTGAAAATTACAGAGAGTATTAGACTATTAGGGAGATATATTAGAGAGTATGAGTACTAACTACCCTGTGTGTTGCCTCAAATTCAAGACAGTGGAAATTTCCCATTATGTGAGGGCTCTCCCTTGTCATTACCAAACACAAAATAGTCTAATACATTTCACTGCACTCCATGCAGTTCCTCAGATAAGCATCTGCAGAGAAAATTGCATCCCCACAGCTGTGGTTAGTCATCAAACCATCAGACAACGCTCTCTCTACACACAGAACTGCAGGTCTCATGGGCAACCTCCCTGGGTGGCAGTAGGAATTTTGGGTCACTTTTCAGAGTCATGATCGTGCCCTAAATTCAATGCTACAGGCTGTTATGTTTAAGTACTCAATTAGTCTAGTTGAGCCTTTGCAGAGCACTTGCTTGTAGACTCCTGAGAAGACAACTGCATAAAACATTTATCTCTGCAGTAGAAGTATTGCCAGCAAACTTCAGACAATCAGTAGAGGCGTAAACTGAGCTCATTCATGTCGGATTGTGAGTAAAACCAGTATTGTCCTTCATGAGCCAAAACTCCCCTTGCATCTCACCTTTTCAACATACTTACTTTTCAGCTGTGTGAATTGCAGTCACTACTACAGAATCTTATGTTATGGCTAAAGTGTCATTACCTAACTAGATAAATACTTTATGTACATTTGAAACCCCAGTGTTGTTTGAAACACCACTGTTACTTTAGTCAAGTGCAAATGGAAATATAAATGCCTTTTTTCCCTTTGTAAAATATTAGATAAAAAACCAATGTGAAATACTGTATTTTAAAGACAAGTCACCACTGTGCATTTGAGTATGAGTTAATAATGTAGGTGCATATTTACCACTTATACATCTTTAGAGGAAAAATTTCAACATGTGTGAGTAGCAAATGAGTAGCAATATGCCATCTTTGGAGCTGTAATACATAACAAATCATCATCAGACATCAGAATACAATTTTATGTAAAAATGCCCAGAATGGGGCAAGCGTTGTGGGAGTGCTTCCCTTCCTCTGAATATAATTGGTATATACAGTACCAAAGGTATGGTCTGTTCCCAAAATCAGAAAATGAAGAATTTTGACTATATCATACCTGGTAAGGCACTTCTTGCATTCATAGATGGTGCTATCTCTTAAAAAAA
>VXBB01003043.1:1660837-1677473 GCA_013399915.1 Illadopsis cleaveri | reverse complement strand
CCCGACGGCGGGAGCAGCGCGGCCGTCCCAGTGCAGCCCCGGCCCGGACAGCCCCGCATCCCCGTCCCCATCCCCATCCGCATTCCCATCGCTATCCCCCGTCCCGTGCCCGCCCCGTCGCGGCACTCACGGCGGCGGCTGCAGCGGAGCGGCTCTGGCTGGGCTCGGCGCGTCTGCCCGTGCGTCGGGACTCCCGAGTGCGGGGCTCCCCCGGGAAAGGGAGCTCTGGGGAACAAGCTGGCCCCGCACCTACGGCACTGGAGGGGGCCCCAGCTTGAGCTTTGTAACAGTGCTGCTGCCGGACATGAAGCCGAGAAAGCAGGACGGTTTGGAACAACCAAAAGTACCACAGTGCCACAGGCTCAGACATCACACCCAGTAAATGGGTAAATTAGAGACACACACAATGGTTTGTGTTGGAAGAGACCTTAAAGACCAGACAGTTCCATACCCTTGGGCCATGGAGAGCGACACCTTCCACTAAACCAAATTGCTCAGAGACCAATCCAACATAGTTTTGAACACTCCCAAGGCATTCATAACAAATCTTGAGACTTAACTTCCTAGGGGACTGGCAGCAGAGCTGCAAATCTACCACCTCCCTTCATGCCTAGTCTGCCCCCCTGTTCTAGGCTACCTTCTAGTATCTGTTCTACAGTGGCTTTATTCTGTTTCATTTTTGTACCTGAGCCACATGTCACAGAAAACAACTCACCAATGCTATGGGATCACAGTAGCCTTTTCAGTAGCTGTCCTGACCCAGGGGAACCACTGCTGAATCTGGGACGTGGAGCTTGTCCTAGCAAAGTGGGACTACTGATTCAGCTAAGGTGTGAGACTTACATGTCTTCTGAAACTTGTCCAGATCTGAGTCGGTGGGGAGAGATGGGCACCCTGACAGTGATCTGAGCCTTCATGCAAAAGAGGTCTGAGATAAAGCACAGTGGGAATCTTCTGGTAACACACCCTTCTCCACTGATGACAGGAAGAGCCTGGCTGACTGGACTGGGCAACACACCTGACTACCCGAGTGCCTGAAGATGAATCCACTTCAAACAAAGCTTCAGAATTTGTCAAAGCATTTGGTAGACTTGGAAAGTATTCTTATTCTTACATATTAGTAAAAGAAGGTTAATTCTTTAGAAACAGATAATTTGATTAGCATCTTGATGACCAATGACTAATTCCAGTTGGAATGACAAATCATGACTCTCGTCATATCTTACTTTTACTTTAATTTGAAGGCAAAATAGCAGACACCCGAGTAAGAACATTTGATATACTGACAAAAAGCTTCAGGACATATTCTCAAACTATATCATTTATACACTACTGTTATTAATTCTTGTAGTTATTATCGTATGCAGTTATTGGTTTAATAATAGTCCAGCAGATTCTGGAAAACGATATTCAGCTTGCAAAAGCAAAGCCAGGGATTGTTTTCATCACTCCAGAAACAGAATCTCAACATTATCTAAGAAAAAAACCCAAAATAATAAATAATGGCTCTTGTGCTGTGCAGCTAAGCTCATGAGACTATGTCCATTTCAATCCATGAAAGCAAAGAAAATTCCAGAAAACTTATTGTCAAGAGATATTTTGAAATCTTCATGACTCCACAGTGCACTGTGGAGTGCCACAGACCTAACAGCCAGACTACAGGCTGCCTTCCATCACACACTGAGTGAAGAATTTTAATGTGTGGGAATAATCTTCTATGCCACAGCCAGCAGCTCTAGCTCCTAATTTCTGCAGATCTATGCACAGGGTGACATCACGTCTTACAAAGTGGCCTCACTGCATCCCCACACTCTCTATCCTCCCACCAGCATACTCCTGCACATTCAGTGTTCATGTTGTCCTCACGTCAGCTCAACAGATGCAGCTGATGTGACAGCCAGATGCCTGTGATACTGCAAATGCTCTGAAGAGCAGCTGTGCTCTGGCTCCATCACTTTTCCTTTGCTATGCAGAATCCAATAAGCTGCCTAAACCAAAGCTTGCATTGATGCAGTTTATCAGCTTCTATGGGGTGTGGGGGACAACTGGTGACAGCACTGGAGACTGAAGCATCTGGGAAGGTGTGTCACAATCACAGCTCTCAGCAGCTTCTGCATGATTCTGGCACAACCATCTCCCACCAGTTCTCAGAACTGGTGGTGACTCTCTGACCATTAAACTCTTTCACCATTATAACTGAGGTTGCTTCTCTTCCACTAGCACCACTCTTTCCACACTATCAGTCTTCACGGCAGTCCAAAGAGGAAAAAGCCAACAGACTAGCAGCAGAGCAAGATAAACGTGAAGTCTGGCGTCTGCACAATTACTGGGGCTATGAGGAGGCAACGACATTCCCCCATCACCACATTCCTTGGTGTGTGTGTCTGTATTCCCTGGTGCAGCACTGTCACACTGCCTTGTTTTGGCACAGAACACCACCCAGACAGTTGGCTGTTAACATCTCCAGAAACCCTGGACAAATCCCTTCTCTTTTCCTAGTGATGACGTACAAGGAGTAAGCTGCTCTCCCACAGGAAATTATTGAGGAATCACACGTGCTGAGTCCTACAAAATTCTGGGTCTGAAGCAGCAACTACCCAAAAGGACAAGGTGCAGGCCACACTAACAGTCAGTTTGCTTCACAGCATGAGTGAGGAAAGCTCTCTCTCTCTAATGCAAGAGGAGGAATCAATTTTGCCTCCCATACAAGAGAGCAAGCTGTTCAGCAAGATCTGGGGAGAATTTTTTTTCCCTGGAGAACTGTGACCCCATCAGCTCATTTGTTATGTTTTCCTTTTGGATAAAGTAGCGCCTCCCAGCTTGAATTCCAATCCTGAGTGGCCTCAAGGTTTATGAGATATTAAACTTTACCAGTCTCACTGCACCTCCAGAAGAATACTTCTTTCATACATACAAACATACAGTTTTAGCATTTAATGGGGGAAGTTCACTTCCCCTATTAAATGGGAAGAACACTGAACCCACAATTTTGAATACCCTGCTTTCTACAGTGCCTATTTCTGTAACAGTATTGAGGCACTGCTCAGCTCCAGATGTGTGCCTATGCCCCATTTCATCATTTAGGAAAATCATACACCTTTTATCTTTCTTGAATTTGGAAACTTTTATGTTTGGAACCATCCTGTTTCAAAGAATTCCTCTCTTCTGTTTTGAAATACTGCGAATCCATACAGGGTCATCCAGTTTCTACCCTAATGTGTATATTAACCTTAAATAATAGATAAAACATACTTTGGATAACATAATCAGTATAATCTCAATGCAAAAAATACTGACATTTTTATATTAATGAAATAAACCCTATACCTCAAGTTACAGACATATATATGCTCTGGCATACCAGGGGGACCAAGTGTCCCTGGGTCTCAGTGATCTTAATGGGTGTTTTACAATTGGCTTCCTGATTCAAGGTCCCCTGCACCTTTGATTTTACCTGTTGATGATTCCTCTGCCTGGATACTTGCCCATTGTTGCTGCCTTTGCACAAAGCAGGCAGACATTTGTGTTCTGGCAAGTGGCAAAGCTGCACAAGAAGCTTTAAGATGGGCCAAAAAGATGAACAAGAAGGTGGCAAGGGTATTTAGAAAGAAATGAGGAAGACTCAGAAAAGCTGGGGGAGGAAGACAGCAAGAACCAAATGGAACTGAAGAATGTAGCCTGGGAGAGAGAACAGAAAGACAGACATAGCTCAGGTGTAGCAGCACTTAGGTATCCACATTTTCTCTTTGCCAGATATTATGGGCTTGCAGATGTGCATCTCCTACTTAACACCCTAGCTAATGAATCAAGAGCTATTTAACTACATACAGAGGGAAATGGGTGTTTCAGACCTCTGAGCAGATATCAATGCCAGGTACAGAACTGATGGAAAAAAAAAGTGAAAAGGAACATGACAGTTGAATTTTGCCTCCATTTTAATGTCATGACACTTAAAGATTCAATAGACAGCAATTTATTGTACAAATTTCAGACTATACTAAGAATGGAAAGACTTCCAAGATAGCAACATATTAAAAGATAGCATTGTTCTACAAGCGGCATAAATGTAAAAGAAAATGCAAGTCATTTATTAGTGGCAATAGGTTCAGTTGCACTAAACAGGGACATGATATTTACTTCAATTAAAACAAAATTTAGTGTGCTTCACTTTGAATAGAGCATTGTTTATCACACGCATTCTGTAGCAGGCATGGAACTAAAACTGTTCTTCATTATTACAAATATGCCTAATGTCATTTTTTCACTGTAATGACGTAAGGCCGTGTGCATCAGTGATCCTAAACTACCATTCCATAGTATCTCATTAATAGTCCCTGTTTCATATAATGGAACAAGATCAATCTCCTAGTAGGGAGAAAGTGTTAAAAACTGGAGCCCCTGAAAGAAAAGATTTATGTGGCACTAGAGACATGGTAATGTCAGATTTTATCAGCTGATGTTGCCTGTGCTCTTGCAGTTAAAATATCTCACTAAAGGTTTCCATAGCTGAACAAACCTTCCAGAAACACTGAATCTTTGGGACTGGAAATTCAGTCAGATAAGCAGTGCCTAATTATTCAGTAGTTACATGAATTTATCTGAACCTATTTGGACAGGAAATGGGGCTGTTAATCTCACAAATTTAGGCTCTCACAAACCTTACAGTATTGCTGATTTCAGTCTTCTCAGCAATACTTTCAGAAAAGCTTCTCATTGTGCTTTTTATACATCACACCAGTAGCCACATTTTCGAATCCTAAGTGCCCCTTTCAGGACTTTTATTCACCTCTGCCTATACTTACCAGTCAGAGTTGAACAGAACACCCTCTAATACTAAAGCAACCCCCCTTCCTGTCTGCTCAGCAGTAGTTCTACTTTCAAGAGGCATCCTTGCCAAGTCCAGCAAGCAATAAGCAGATTTTTAATATTCCACCAAAAGGCTGGGTAAGTACAAACAACATGAAAATGTAAATGAAAAAGTTATTGTACCAAACCAGTGGCACATTTATTCTTCCCTCAATATGATATAAAAGCTGATTTCTAGAACTGTCAGAACAGGAAAAGCATTTAATGTTATTTCCCCAGTAAACTTTTCCCAACTTCTATAAAACTGGTTTTGGAACATCCTAACCAGCAGTTGAGGTTTTGTATCTTAGAGCAAACTATGAGGATCAGCACTGTCCTGCTGCAGTCCCACAGCATTCCTGCTGTGGACTACAGGGCAGGAATGAAATGATCAACTGGCACCATCTACTACTCTGGGGTGACTCCCTGTGCCTCTGTGTCACCTTTACTGCAGCACCAGGACAGCCCAACTCTGATCCCTGGGATATGGGTGACAGGACAAGGGCTTAATAGTTTTAAAGAGCAAGAGGGTAGGTTTATATTAGATATTGTGAAGAAATTCTTCACTCTGGGGGTGGTGAGGCACTGGCATAGATTATCCAGAGAAGTTGCAGATCCCCCATCCCTGGAAGTGTTCAAGGTCTGCTTGGATTGGTCCCTGAGCAACCTGAACTAGTGCAAGGTGGCCCTGCCTGTGGCAGAGGGGTGGAACTAGGTGATCTTTAAGGCTGCTTCCAACATAAACCACTCTGTGCCTCTGGTTCACACACTGAGGCTGGGAGTGCCTTCACATGCTGTGGTGCTGGGACACCACGGCCACCAAGCTACCACACTGTGCCACTGACTGACCTGTCTGTGTGACACTTCCTGCCCTCCAGCAGAGAAGGGAAGGGACAAGCAGCTCTCTTTGGCGTGAACTTCTCCTGGTGATGCACAAGTGCCTCCTGTACAACTACTTTACTGTGAGCTGCAGACCAAAGACGTAAAATAAATAAAGTCTTTGCTATTTAAAGTAATGTTCTTCATAGCTTTACAGCAAAAGCCCTGGAAGCATTTGACTCACAATCACAGTAATATATGACTGGAAATCAGAAAAATAAAGCCTAGTGGAATCTCATAATGAAAGCTGTTGTTTTTCTTTTCCAGAAAACACAGCCAAAGAGACTTATAAAATGCTTCAACAAGGTCAGAGGGGCATAAGCAATTGTCCTGAGGACATAAGGTGCAGTGCACAGTCTTGACAGTAACACAGTGATACTCAAATAAGCAACAAAACCAAACCAAACCAAATATTTGCAACTGTAATGACATTTTTCTATGCCTTCGTCCCTTTTTCATTCCCTCAGGACTACAAAAAATCCTTGACAGATTAGTAGGATGGAGATCCGAATGCTACCTCTGGCAACACATCTACTGCTGAGAGCAAAGACAGTATGGAACAGCTTACAAGAAGGTAGTCATTTAAAGCAAATGAATTAAGCATCTAAAGTGAAACAAACAAATTCTCCACACTGAAAGAAAGTGATTTTTCATGTGTGCAAGATGAGGAACTTGGCAAAGTTGTCATGACTTAAAGACAGCCAGAATTACTAGAATTAATCATTCTCTGCTTCAATATATGTCTTGACTTCAATCCTGTTAAAGATGGAAATAGGAGGAGAAGTGAGAGAAATCCAGACAGGCTATACTGTAAGATTGTGCTGAGTGACTCTACCTGAAACTGAAGCAACAAAGTCTTGCCTGAAACGTAAGAGATATCAGAGGTTGATGAGATTGTGCCGAGGACTGAAGAATCCAATCACACACACACAGAGAACTGTCACACTTCTTACCTGCAGGGAGTAAATCAGAGAGGCAGACATAAGAAAGACATCTTTCAGAAGCAAAGGCTTCTGAAAAAACCTGCTATGTGTGCTCATTTGCAGAATATTACCACATACTGATATGTGTACAGAAGTGAATTTATCTACATCCTAGGCACTGGAGCTGAAAATCATCATGCTTAAAATGTCGCTATTATACTCAAAACCCCCTATCTTTTCTCCGAGCAAAGTCACAGTCTATGCACAGTCAGAATTACTTTTGCTTCCTGTCCTGCAACATTGACACAGCTGAGAGTTAACTTTCTCCTGTACGGTTTCATAATTTTGTATGTGTTGAATGCTTTATTTCTTGCCATGGCATGCAGCACAGGAAACCCTAAGTGCCAAAGTTGTAGCATTTTTTGAAAGCAGATCTAAGCCTGGAGAAGGGGTGATAGATTGTTTAATTTCAGGGTAATACAGGATGGGATTTCCCTCTGCTAGCTTTGGTTATCCAGAAGCAAAGTAGGCTCTTGGTTTAAGGACTGGTTCAGACACTGCAAATCAAAAAGATAGGAGGTTGCAGAGCAATTTACCTAAGATAGAGGTGTTATAATTGGGAATCCGTTGCTGTGCATATTTAGGAATCCTCCAGGAGATCCTACTCTCTCAATGCCATCTTAAAATATAGAGGTCATACATTATTTTTTTCAAATTAGCTGTGATATTATTTATGCAAATAGAAGACATTGCGGTGTGATATGGTGCTGCTGGGCTACCTGTGGTCTCACCTGTTAATTGTTGCCTGCTGAGAGATTGTCTAAGAAAATATGGATTTACACACTCTTGTAAACATCATTATTATATTTGAGTTCAAGATCTTGTGGAAATGTCTTTCTTTCTGCATTCTCCCATGAGAGAAGGAACAGACTGAAAGACTTTTGGCTCCCTTTAAGTGCTATGCTAACCTCCACCCAAAGCAGGAAAAGACAAAGGCAAGCCGTTATGCTCAAATGAGAACCAAGTTTTGGGAAGCATCAGAGTGGGTCAGATGAAGGGGCCAGCTGTAGGATGGAAGCCAAAGGCGGCACGATGCCAGCCCTGCTACATGCCCAGCACCAGGGCTCTGCAGATAGCTGGGGGGATGGTCTACAGAGAAGAGAGCAAATCAGGTGTTCACCCTGCTCAGATTTTCCAAAGTTTCAAGCAAAGCTTCACGGGAGAATATATTGGTACAGCTTTTAACCTTTGCTCTGCAAAATGCATCTGGCAAAGCACAGACTTCCTTCGTGGGGTGCCCATCCTTTGAATCCTGCAAGGTTTGGATGTGAGATAGCACTGTTGTTGTTTATACAGGTTTGATCCTTTCCTTCCCATTTGTTGCCCATGTATGTTTGAAGCAGTTGATGTGATTAAGTTGTCATCTGCCAGCACTCTACACAAGCCTCTCCAAAAATTTTGTGGCCTTCTGCGAATGGAAGACTGTCACCTCAGTGCTAAAGAGTCAGCAGTCATTCACAACTAACATATTGGCACAAAACGCACCATTTGTACACACAGATCAAAGTATCAAATAAATGTAATCAGATACCAGTGCAGAAAAATGTACTTCATTTAGGAGGGGAAAAGACATCCACTATACCTGCAAGTCTGATTTTCCTAAGGTACCCATACCTTAGGAATACCACAGTATTTTTCTGCAATTATGTATTTTAAATCAGTCGTACATCTGTTTCTAGTTGTATAAGAACTTTCCAAATCAGTGATCATTTGCAATCTTCATTGTGTTCAAATGGAACCAACAAAGCATTGTTCTCAAGAAACAAAGTCTCAACTGCATAGTCAAATTAATTTATTTCTTTCATAGAAAACTTGATGGAGTTTTGTAGTCAGATGAAATTCCTCCAGTTAAATTTGTGACACGATCACAAAATTCATCGCAAAGATTTTCTGGCATTTGCTTGGATATCTGTTCAGTATTTTTTTATGGTCCTAATTGTTCTGAGAAGTTCCACATTTCTCAGAAGTTTCCAGATGATTATTTTTTTATTGAGCAGAAGAAAAATCACATTAAAAAATGATCCACTTATTAAAGGTAAAACCAATGATCAAGCCAGTCCCTATTGTAGCTTTCTTACACTCAGCAGTACTGTTCAGCTGTGGTAGCTTCACCATTGTAATGAAATAACACATTTGCTTTTGAGGTACTGACCTAGAAGTGCAAAATTAATATGACATTACTTTTGCATTGCCATGATGACATTATCATTGAGTTTATATTGCCAGGTTTTAGATTTAATTTTTTTTTAAGTACACGTAGCAGCAAGACATGGGCAAAAGTCAAAGTCACCCTAAACCCAACCAGATAGTTGGAAGCACACAGGAATTCTCCATTTGCAACTACAATGACCCAGGGCAGTTCTCTGGCCATGAAGGCAAGGTACCAGCACAGCTTTTGTCAACACAGCTAAACTGCTTTCTCATCCCTAAGACAGGGTATTCTTGTCTGAGCAGTCACTGATGAACAGCCTCTCACAGGTGACGCCTCTTGGAAGCCTATACTCCTTATAGAACTCTTTGGTTTTATTTCACTTTCTTCACTTTTATTTCACTTTATTTCACTTATTTCATTTCTTCATTGGTATTACTTTTAAAGGAAGTTGCCAGCCCTCACGAGCCCAAATGACTGGGGATAAAAGTGTGAATGGGTGACTGACCACTGACGTTCAAGACTTCTCCAGCTACAAAACAATCTTTGCTTGTTATAAAAATAAAGGTCACATTTGGAAAAAAATCCAAAGGAAAAAAAGTTGCTGATTGTGTAGACTTGAACAGAGGTTACAAGCTATGACTTTTAAAACCAGAATTCTAGTAAGTGAAGTAAAGAACGCAAATCTGTGGTAAATAGGGTTAACAATAGTCAGAAAGACATTTTGAACATAAAGGGAGGAAAAAGAATTATAACAGTGGGACTGGAAATTATAAAATTGCCAAGAATAATCCAGAAAAGGCAGAAGCGTTCAATAAATAACTGGTGTATCTTTGGCCAGGGATCAGATGATGTGATCATTTCATAAGAAAATCATGAAGCAATTTTCACTCCAACAGTGCATCAGAAGATGTCAAATAAGAGCTACTGATTTTAGACATATTTATAGCACTAAGTTTCAAAATGAATATATGAGAGTCTAAAAGGAGTCTGCATGTAAGCCCCTCCAGATCTTTAGTGTTGATCTTTTCAATAAATCTTGTAATACCAGGAAGTTCAAGAAGATGAGAAAAAGTAAGGTAACACAAGTATTAAAAACAAAAACTAAGAGAGATGAAATGGTACAACTCAGGTAATTCCAGATTTTCAGACTGACTACCATCAATCCCAGGCAAAATAAAGGAATGGCTGATACAGGAACCAATTATTAAGGCATAAGAGGGAGGCAGTATAATTATTGCCACTCAGTGGGGTTTTTTGGCAAATAGATCCATCAAACTAACCTGAAATCTTTCTCAGATGAGATTACAAATTGCCTGACAGAGCTAATAGTGTCACTATATTTGGGCTTCTGCAAGACATCTTACACAGTCAGTACCATATACTGCAAAAAACGTTGTTTAAGGATGCCATGAATCAACACCACACACATTAAAGGGATTGAAACTGGCAAGTGCTGACATACCAGAATGTCACTGCAGGGATGTGTGCTTTCAGTGAAGTTCAGTGAGGATCCAGTCCTGCACCAGTTAAATTTTTTGCTTGAGACATGGAAGGAAGCATAAAGCTGTCGTTGATGGGAACTGTAGATAACACAAAGACTGGGTGAGGAATATATAATTAAGATGATGGATGGCTGATGCAGAGGGATTTAGAGCACTTTATGATGCGTCAAAAGTGATGTTATGATATTACTGCACATCAGAAATTGCCCACTTTTTCTCCCACATATGCATAGACCAACACAAAGACATATAAAAGGGGAAATATAAAAGCAAACATTCCATGCTTAGCCAAATTTTACCACATGGCAAGGTGGACATAAATAAAACCACTTTAATCAAACCAGCTGGTGGTCATATGTATTTGAAACAAAGGAAGTAAGGGATCTCTAGGGATTCAATTTGGAGAAATAATGTTCCTTATGAATATGAGATCTCATCTAAGCAGGAACATAACTCCTAGGAAAGAACATGTGTTCTCAGTTCAGTTCTGTGGGCAAAAAAGGAGCCCCAAATCTCTTAAAAAGATGTGGAGTTGGTCCTGGTTTTGCACTGAACATTGATGTAATCACAACTGGAATATTGGGCTCTGGAAAGAACTTTGGTAACTGAGAGGGAACAAGGCAGTACAGAGGAAGATTAAAGAACAAGAGTAAGCATCTGTTAGGAACACTGCAGGAACCTAATCTATTTAGTTAATGAAAGAAAAGGTTAAAAAGAAATTTGAAGAGTTTGTAAGTACTTACAAGGGAATACAACTTTGTTAATGGGTTATTCAATTCAGCAGACAAAGTAAAGCAAGTAAATGAAAGTTAAGGCTGGAGATGCAGTGGAAATAAGATGCAAAAACTAGTTGTGAAAACACATGACAAGATCAGTTTTTAAACAAGGACTGAATATAGTTCAAAAGCCAGTACTCTGCATGAAACACAAATCAGATCAGGAGAGTACCTACAGGCTGCAGTATACAATAGGTCAGACTGTAGGAGCTACTGCCCTTACTACATATTTATGGGGCGAAACCGAATATAACTGGAAGGGGAAATATTATTAGGTTTGTGAGAATAACATGCAGCAGATAAACAAAGAAAAAAAGAATTGCACTGAAAAGTATAGAATAATGTTTGTATAAAGGGTGTGAGCACAGAAATCTTGTGAAGATAGAGGGAAAAAAAGCAGTAAGAGGAGTAATTCCTCATAGGAGCAGTTTGTAATGAAAGGAGAAGCCATATCTAAGACTGTGTTGCATGGTATATATTTCAAGATTTAATCTAAATGTACCAATTTTCTTCATGAAACAATAGGTGATATTCTAAACTGTCAAATTAAATGGAGGGAAAATACTATCTGCCACCCACTGCTTCCTGCATTTTCATAGTTAAAAACCTTCACTTTACTTGCAGAGTGCTTTAATTTGAGCCTTATGTTTTCAGTTCCTCTCAGATCAAGCTCCTCATCTCCCCAAATTCTCCATAGATTTGAGACTGGCGTGTGAATAGCAGAGGCACTCACTCACTGTTAACAATGGCAAGTACAAAATAAGCAGGAAAGAGATATGTGCCTTGCCAGGCCTTGTAATTGCAAATTTGGCTTGGTTCATGCAAGTTCAACTCAATCCAGATTCTTCTGTAAATGTTGAGCATTCAAATCCAACAGAGAAATGTTGCTGGAATTACACAAAGGACACATTTAACTCAGACAGTTTAATGCCTGTGTGTTTCTCATGTGCATGTTTCTGTTTGGTTTCATCATGCAGGAAGCAAATGCACAGATTGCAAACCATTGACAAAAGCATTTTATGAGGAGCTGCTGAAATGTTTGCCAGTTCCAAATACATTGCAGGTAGGGGTCTTTTCAGTCAAGTCATAGATTTATTTTTCTTTTTTTTGTGCTAAATGATTCAGTGCCTGGGCACAATCCAATTATAGATTTTACTTCTTTCTCTTGGTTCTCCTTGGTGGGTTATTTTTTTGCATCCCCACCAGAGTGAAAGTCTCCCTTACCCTTGCCCCAGCAATACTCAGTGGAGCAGCTGATGTGAGAAAATAGATCAGTGGACTGGTGTTCAGCAGGAAGAATTTGATTCAAAAGCAGATGCTGGATACCCCCAAAAAAGGACATTTCCAGAGCAGCACCAGACTCCAGAAACATAAAAAGGATGAGGTGAGCCAGGGGTATCCTCCACCCCGGAAATGTGTGTCACCCAGGCACAGGATATTTTTCAGCTGCAATCCAGGATGTTTGGTGTTGCAAATGAAGGGTGCAAGCAGAAGTACAGCCAGGATACAGATGGACAAAGTGCATAAGGGTAAAATCAATGAGTCTTTATCAAACATACAAAGGCAAAGCCTGCTTTAGTCACGTTGTATACGCCTGCACCTTTCCTAGTGTTGCATGTTGCTCGAGTGTGGGCTTACGCATGCAATTTTTAGCACAAACAGTGTAAAATTTCTTCTGGATGCATCAAAATACCATAATTCCTTCCTGTGCACAAGTTATTGCTTTGAGAGTTTTCAGCTCCTTTTTGACATCATCACTCTTTCCTTCCACCAAGAAAAATTACCTTTTCCCCCTTTCCTTTGAGCACTAATTCATTTGTTAGAAGGAAATTACTTTTTTTTTTTTCCCAAGCCCAATCCAGCATATAAATTACCTACTGGATGAAAATTTTACAAAATCAATTATCAAATAATTAATTATTCACTAATAATAGTGTGTTTTAAGTTCTTAAGGCAGGACTTAAAAGGCTATGATATTTAAGGAAGTAATCAATTTCCACAGTATTAACTAGTAATTCAGAGGTGACATTTTAGCCTCTTTGTATTCTGGAGAGGTTCATTAATGCTATGAGGGTCTTCAGTTCTCCATACTAGAGAATTTTCTTAGAACCTACATGGTCCTCTATCACAATTCCATTACATTTAAACTTTGGAGAATTTCTTTATCAATTCTTTTTTATACTAAATATATCTATAATCATCCCTGTGGCCTGTTAAATCTTAGAAGTTATGAACATGAAACAGGGAGGGAACTTCCTTTATTTGTCTGTTTTGGCAGCATACAAATCTTATTCTAGCTCAGTGTGCATTGGTTAGACTGTCTCCCAGAATTTTTAGAACAAGAATAATTTTGAGTGAGTCACAATCTTCTGGTGTCTTGCTAAACTTGAGGCTAGGGAGCTGCAGATCTCCCTATAGAGCTATAGGAGAAGTATCCCTGCTTCTCTAGAAGCTCTACAGAACTTCCCTGTAGTGGTGCCACCCTGGGACCCCATCATCCACCTTTGGCTGAAAGCGGCCCTGCACAGAGGCAGATGGTAAGTTAACATTGCAGATTTCAGTGACCACAGTCTCAAAAAACAGAGTGGTGAGTGCATGGACAGCTCCATCAATAGTCATTACAAAAAGGGTACCAAACTGATTCTGGGAAATCATATTCAAATATTTAAACAAGACTCTTACCATCCATAATGATCATAAAAACCCTACAACTAAGCACTACCCACTTGTAATTGCTGATTATATGCTGGGGTTTTCAGCTGAGGCTTTTTCCTTATTTGCCTTATTATCACAAAATTGGGCAGAGATAGTTAATATAATGCACACAAAAAAATTAGACCTTGCACAGAGCAACCTGTACTTTCATTCCTCATTTTCAGTTTTATTAGAGACAACACTAAGCAATTTTATGTTAAGGCAGAGTGAAGCAATTGAATACATTTTTCTGTCAGTGTTTTGTGTAGCAAAAATACAAAGAACATGTTTTCCTTGAACAAAAACAGGGATCACTTCATTAACATCTTCAAGCTATTACCAAGAACAGAGGCAGATATGAACCTGCCCAGATTCCCTCTTTGTTTTGTTTTTGTTGTTGTTGTTGTTGGCACGTTTGTTTTGTTTGTGGTTTTGGGTTTTTTGTTTGGTTTTTTTGTTTGGTTTGGTTAGGTTTTGTTGTTGGGGTTTTGGTAATTATTTTTGTGCATTTTTTTTCTCCTCATGGCTTGTACATCCACTTAAGAATAAGCTTGAAAACCAGCTATGCTTGCAAAACATCTGTTCCAGAACAGAGAGTTGTTTACATTATAGCAATGTTTACCAAAGCAAAGTACTGTGACACTTCATTAAGACACACAACAGGAGCAGTAGTATCCTGGCATCTACCTGCAAGATGCATCAGGACTAGACTGTGGTCCTGGTGCTGCAAGAACCCCCTTTCACCCTTGCCTTTACATTTGGGTGTTCTCCTCACCGTGTCCTCAGTGGCTGAGCTTCAAAGGCAGCCTGCAAGAACAGGGCAGAGACAAGTTTAAATTTGTTACTGCTGCTTGCTCCCAGTCCTGGCCTAAAGGGTCTCCATGTTCTTTCTGAGAGACCTGTAGAGTGGGAAGCCATGGTAGAAAACACAGGCTCCCCGTGTGCTTTCATTGCTGTGCCGAATGCTACTCTTTCAATCAACTTCTTCGTGACAACTCTTGGGTTCCAGGGTTGCAACTGGCAGCCTGCTAACTCTGTTGTGCAACAGTATCTGCTGGACAGATGTGTTTGCATATAACAGTACCAGAATATATTTTTAGTGAGTGTTCATGAGCTGTTTTCTGGATGGTAGCCCAGCATGCCTTCAGGTTCAGCTCAAATAAAAGAGAGAAATGGGGTGCTTCAGCAATGTCAACAGAAACATCCATGAATGGCCAAATCCTCAGCATGAGAAAAGAAAAGAAAACACAGGCATTTGGTTTTAATCAATGTGTTTCCATTGGGAGCTCTCTGCATCATTGTCTGCTGTCCCCTGTCTACTTTGACCTTCAAACAAGTAGTTGGAGAGCAAAGAGCTTCAACCCCAACCAAGTCACTGTGAAGCTTGGTCCAAGTCTGACAGCAAGCAGAGCCTCTGATCTCTGGGTGGCCCTTTCTGAGAGCCAGTGAAGAGGTGCAGGCAGAAAACAGGGAAGTGCACGTGCTCTTTCCCTCCAGTCACGAGTCATGAACTCATGAGTAGAAGAGGAAAGTTAAGTTCATGCTCACAAGAGCTGCAGTAACTTGTTTTTCCTTCCTGCCAACTTGAGAAAGGAAGACCTGTGCCTGAGAGGAAAGGCTCAGACAAAATGGGTAGTGTTTGTATGCGGATGAATGACAGATAGATACCTTCCCTCTTCAGGATGGGTAGTTGCTTTGCCAGCTTATGTTGAGTGTCTTCACTGAAGAAAACTACTATTTAAAAGGGATCCTCATATGCCATAACCAGATGTGCACAGTGTATTCATCTTCCTCAACTATCTCAGCTGGTTTTCAACCTCTCTTCTACCTATTCTTCTTGATCTCTCTCACCTTTAGCTGCATAAACAAACATATTTGCCAAACACAGAATATGATTTCCCATCAGGGAAATATTTCTCCTTTGCTTCCTTTTGATTCTGTGACAGAAAAGAAGAGACTCTATTATCCATGCACTGAAAGAGCACCTGAATTCTTTTTGCAAGTATAATTTTTGTTGAATAAGTCATCTGAAGTCTGGGTAAACCTCTGTTGTTTAAATTATTTAAGGACTAGTGCATTACCATACTAGTATGTCTGCATTAAAAACATACAGGAGGAAAACAGCACATTTGGCAGTAAAATGTTCTAGTAAGCTGCTAATAAAAAATAAATTAGCATGATGTAGCAATTTTAATTTAATAATCCTCAGCTTGATACGATATGCAGCAGAGTAAGCAAGTCTCATTTGTTTCTTACACATACACATTTTATGTGTACAAATATATTTGACATCAGCTTATATGCAAAGCTATGTTCTTTCCTAAGGAGTCATATATCAAATAATATTCAGATTATATCTGGCTCAAAAAAAACCCTGCTGGGATATCCAGCAACTAAATGAGTTCATTCGGAAGTATTAATGATCATTTTCAAACAGGAGTTACAGAAATAAGGGACTACACATATTTTGTGTGATTAATCAGGCCATTTTATCTGCCAATACTTCTTAGAATAGCTAATTGGTTTTCCAGTATCTGTGCATGGTGGTTCTTGGTTAGCTGTGCATTAACAAAGGCCAAGTCACTGGCCCTGCACTGTCAGACATCATTATTTTCAATCAGACCAGTCAGTTTCTAGGGTAAATTACAAATCCGTTGAATATTTGTTTGTTGTGCCAGGCACAGAGATCATACATTTGAATGGAACTTTCCTTGCTTTCTGGCATTAAGAGATAAAAACTGAATTGAATATTGAATTTCTTGTTTGCTTGATGGTGTCTTTAAAAAAAAAAAAAAAAAAAAAAAA
>VXBB01003043.1:1628428-1660714 GCA_013399915.1 Illadopsis cleaveri | reverse complement strand
TTATTTTTTTACTTGAGGTGGTCTTAAAAAAAAAAAAAAAAAAAAAAAAAGCCACCTGCCTTTTTGTTTGGAAAAAGTCTTTTTTTCTTTTTTCCTTTTTATTTTCCCCTTTTTTCAGCTTAAAGTGAGAAGAAGATATACTTCTGATAGCAAAAGTATCTCCCTACCTTTGAAAAATATACCACTACAAAGGCCAAACTTGGCCTTGATTCCTTTACATATTTGAAATAAAGTATTTCTCTAATTATCTGTTTAAAACTTTGTACTGAGTGAAGTAGGTCAAGAACAGATTCTGGCTTGGAGCAGGCATGTGTGCCTGCAAAAGTACATGAAGTCACCACTTCTGCCATCAGGTACAATTATCCTGGTATTTTGGCTCAAGTGAATAGAAGTAAGTGGATTGCTTGTGTCTGAACTCTTCCTAGGAGCAAATAAACAGAGAAAATGAAAACATCCTTTAAAACTGTTCAAATCATAGAATCATTAAATGGTCTGGGTTGGAAGGGACCCTTAAAGCCCATCTTAGCCAACCTCCCTTGCAATAAGCAGGGTCATCTTCAACTAGATCAGGTTGCTCATTGCCTCATCCAACCTGACCTTGAATGTTTCCAGAGATGGGGCATTTATCATTTCTCTGAGCAGTCTCTGAGCAGTGTTTTGACTCTCATTGTAAAAAATTTCTTCCTTGTATCTCATCTAAATCAACCTTCCTTCAGCTTAAAACCATTACTCCTTGTCCTATTGCAACAGGCCCTGATAAAATGTTTGTCAACTGCAAACCTATTCTTTCCCTCCCACTTCTCACTTTTCCTTCATTTCTTATTTCAAAGAATAACCAGGAAAGAAATGATGATGCAGGCAGCTATTTGTTAGGCAAAAAATGACCAAAAATTTCTATTTATACTGCTAACCTTGAAATAAAAATAATAGTAATCATGTGTTAAGAGCCAGCTATTTTTCCTCAAGCATGATTTTTTTCACTACTTGTTTTCAAGTATTAACAGATTTTCTTTAAGCATATTAAGTAACCCTTGGAAATAAAATATGTGGCTTTGGTATGTGGAAAATCACGTTGGTTGGCAATCAGAAGCCTGAGAACACCCAGGGGAAGGTTTTGCTCTCTCAGCTCAGGTACACACAAGGTGTTCCCCTCACCTCCCGTGTCACAATCAGCGTAATGCAGGCTTTTGTGGTAGGGTAAAATGTGTATTTCCAGGAGTCAGGGCACCAACATAGTTGGGGACAGGAGAATCAGAAAACTGAATTTTGAGTTCTCAGTCAAAAAAGAGACACCAAAATACTTTGTGGATGCATCAGCCATGAAGTTACAGCATAGGCTGTTGTCATCTCTCCTGTTGGCATCCCAGAGAGAGCTATATTACACACTAGGGAAAGGAAAGACAGAATACCAACATCATAACTTATGCAGAAAGAAACCTAACTCAGCCACCAAGATGTCTGTGCTGCAGGAGTCTTATATCAGCCATGCAGTGATCAAGAAAGGTCCCCCCATCAAGAAAAAGGTGGACACACCTCTGCAGGTAGTTCGGGCCATCCACGTTAGAGGTTCACCTCTCTCTAATGACTTTATAGAGAAGTTAGACTTGAAGTTGCCATCTTTCAGCTTCAGGCAGAACTTAAGAAAACTGGACCACCCAGTTTATTGTTCTAATAAACCAATAATTCTCCCTCCTCCCCCTTCTTCACCAAGTTACATTGAGGATTAGCTACCTATGAGCTGGACACATGGCTTCATCTGCCAGGGCAACCTCTTCCAGAGCTTTTAAAATGTTTCAGTTTCTTCAGAGCCTGTCTTCTCAGAGTGTAGGTCAGGAAAAGCTGCTGTGTTACAGATGGATATCATTGGCTGCAGTATGAATGAATTAGAGCTAAAGACCTGATCCAGCAGTTTTCCAGGGAGACAATATCGCCCTGCTACCTGGGCATGAGATTTGGGATTATAACAGCCTTCCTTCCCTCTCCATTTCACCACAAATCTCCTCTGTGACCATAAACAATCTGCTTGATCCAATTTAAAGGAGTTCAACTTCCCTGTTTTCAAATTCCCATCGGTAAAATGAGAGTCATGGCTCTTCTCCACTTCAGAAGGACATTGCGAGGATATTACAGTAATAATTTTGAAGCACTACAAACATGAGTATTTAGGAGAACATCAGAAGGTATAATTCCCTCTATGCTTCCAGACTAGCCTGCTCCTTCATCTTTTCTTTGCTGATGAGTTGAAGTAGAAACTGTAGCTGACAGATATGTTTCCCTTAACAAGGTGTTAAACCATTTCTTTTAGAATGATGGTTCCTTCACAAAACCCATTTCCAGACTCCCAGCTTAAGATCCATGGAAGTGTTATTTTTGTGATTCAATTTCTTTTGGACTTGCAACTGTCAAAGGGATACAGCTTTGCAAAACCACTTGTACTGGAAAGATTTCATGTTCCTACCAGGAAAGGAAGACTTGTTTCAATGCAAATGTTAATTTCCAGTAGTACCAGCAGTTAAAATATTGAGGGATTAACACAGTACCACAAAAATTATAATGCGACATTGTTTCTCAAGCAAGAAGTTAGACTGATTCAGCTTTCAAAATTACTTGAATCAGAACCTAAGTCACTGTCAATAAAACATTAATCCATTTCATAAATACAGAATTTTTACATTTTTCCTCCCATTTTATCAATACTTAAAGTTATTTTTACAGCTTAATCCTTTTTTTTTCCTTTTTTGTCTACACACCTCCCCCAACAACTGTAGGACATGGCTCCTCTGTAGGGTCTTACTCATCTTTGGCAGCACTGTGCATCCATCCCAGTGATGGAGAATATGGCCCACTCTTTCCTACTGTTGTGTATATGCATTAAATGAAATTATATTGCTTTCATGCCCTATTTTTAAAACATTCAAAATTATTTACTGTTGTATTTATAAAATTGTGAGTAACAAGGCACATATTTTGAAAGGAGATGAAGAGTAAACAGGCTTGTTAGTGTATAATTATTGTACATGAGTTTCTGGTTCGTTGTTTCTATTTCACAAGCAAATAGGATGCTCTTGAAAGCTCCAGCATCTATTTATCTCCAATACTGGCACAGCAGATGAATACCTTCAAGGAGGGGTAGAAATGTCAAGTCCAGTACCAAATTTACACTACACTATGCTGAACAAGGAAAACAGTGTTTATGGATTGCTTTCTCCAACATGGTACTGTTTATCCTGCAGAATAACACTTTAAAAGCATATTGACAAAATGTTTCTCTTCTCACTGAAGAGCCTTTATTTTTATATTGCCTGCTTATTATATTTGTGTATTTAGGTTGATTTAGCAGAACTGCATAGCAAATTACAGTAAGAAAGGAGCAGAAGTAAGGGCACGCTGCAGAAAACAGAGTCTAATGCTCTAAAAATGGTTTTTCCAAACCAAGGTCACCAGCCTGAGTCTTTTCTTAGCTGTCTGGTCACTCAGCTCTGTGCAGCTTTCCACACTGGCTGCCACTCTCAGGAGCCAGGGCTGTTGTCTCTGACCTGGCAGGTCATGGAGCAGGTACAGACCAAGGCTTGGGTAGTTGCTATGTCATGATGCTGCTTGGGCACAGGGCTGCACCCACAGAGTGTGGCTCCTGCAGCCCCCAGCCCAGTTGCAGCACAGGCAGTGCTCAAAGAGCCCAGAGCCTGAGCCCAGGGATGTGCCCTGCCATCTCCTGGCTGCAGGGATCCTGCTCTTGATCCATGTTTCTACATCAATGGTAAACTACTGGAGCAGCAGCAAGTACAAAAACCAGAGGGTGGACGTACTCAGAAGAGATGAGCATAAGTCAGCCCCTTGTCAGGAATGACAGAAAGCATCAGACAGGTCTCTCCATGCTCTACCAAGGTAAAACTCCTGGATCTAGCAGCTCAGCAAACGAGCCATCATCTCTGAGGGCACCAGCAGAGACATGATATTCAAGCTCCACAAAGACACTCTGAATCCAGAATGAGTTTGTCCTTGTAGGGAGCAAAAACTCATTGCCCTTGCAATGCACAGCCTACGTTATCCTGCCTATATTTGAGATTTGGATAAACATTTGGCAAACCAGCTATCTAGGTTTTGATCATGAAAGTGTGCTGAAGAAACAGCGCAAAGAAATTTAATCTTTTGAAGTCCTCATCACATTGGATTAATTTGGCAGGCCATGCTTCAGTTCTGTTTGCATTATCACAAAGTGTTTGACTTTGACATTAGAGTGAAATAGATGGATATTAATGAAAGGATAAAGATAAGGAGCTAGAGAGACAGATACTTGGATCAGATTGTTAATGCTTTTACACTCACACTTGTCTATATATAAAAAATCACTTTTGCAAACATCAGAATGTTCATTACACTATTCAGAAACAGTTTTACTGTGACAATCTGCTGAAGACTGCCTCTGTGATGGAAATCAGTCACTTATTTTGCTGGATTGTTCATAAAACTGACAGGCAGGCTCTGAGTGAATTTGAGAAGCCTGCACCTGGTCAGAAGACTGTGAGATCTGACAACAGTCTCTCTGCTGCTAATAATTATGCACCAGTTTAATCACCAACCTCATGCTTAGCAAATTGAAAGCATACAACTGAGTAAATGATGAAGCTATAGGTATTTAAATCATACAGCAGTTTTTGTTCCATTGGCATGATGATGAGTTGCTCTTTTTTTCTAAATTCTAGATGACGCTGACAGTGTTTAAAACTGAGGTTAGAAATTACAGCAGAAGAATCTGACTTGTGACACATCTTGTAAAATATGTCATTGTGCCCTGAACCAAATATAGATTGTTGATCACTTAAATCCATAGCTCAAAACACCTGCATTGCACATAAAATTAAATCTCTTTGTTCTTTCCTATGCACAATGATCACTACTTTAGTTCCTGTTTTGGATTCAAATTAGTTCAGCTGAGAAACACGGAGTACAGATGCAAGTTTGATTAAGTCATTAGTAAGTGGTCCTGGATCAATTTTAATCTATTACTCTTCTGAAATAATTAAGAGAGATCCCTTAAGGGAGAGATAGAAGGAATTTTCAGGCACAAGTCTCATCTATTGTCAGATGTGTGTGTGTGTGTTCTGGTTTGGGTTTATTTTTGCTTTCACCTACAGGAGCAATGCACTATTCTTTCTTTTAAAACTTCATGTTCTTTTAGCCATGTTACTCCATCACAGCAAACTGTCTTCACTATTGCCATGCCTTTCATTTGACTGGACTTTGGTACTAGCAAATAGTCACAGGGAAAACTTAGAAAAGTACACTGAAAGTTTAAGGCATCTAACATCAATCTTAATGTCAAACTAACACTAGCAAGTGTCCAAGCTCCACTTCCATGTGGCTTACAGAGATATCAAAGTGCTCTAGTATTGCATAATGCACTGGGAACTGCTGGTGCAATTCCCATTAGTGTAAAATGCTGCTAAGAGAGGCTGCCCTACACTTGAACTACCACTTCCTTTGAATGTCATTTACCTGGTACTTCCTGAGTTCTGTTGGCTTAAGGGGAATTTAGCAGCTTCCAGGAAGGAAGGGGAGACATGAGACTTCCCATGATATTCACTGCCCCTGGAAATGATGGGAGGATAGCTGTGCCAGGCTCTTCCTGCACCAGACAGGGGAGAAACAAGGAATATCACGTAATGTCTGCTGTCAGAACTAAACCCAGTCATCATCTCAACTCTCCCATCCCACCAAACACACAAAACTTCAAACAGCAAGACAGGCTCTGCTCCAGGCTGTGACAAGCTGGACAACATCTTCAGCTGTCCTAGCAGCATTTTAAAATAATCTATCCAGTTGCTTAGTTTTACTGCCTCTAAGACAGGCACATGTTCGGAACTGGGGCTATATAACATATCCACAGAACTGGGGCTGTTTGACAGTTGACAAATAGACAGTTTGAAGTTTAGATACGCTAAAATATGCATGCCAGATGAGACCTGCTTTATTCATCTTAGGCCTTCACAATACACAAAATAAAAACCTGAAATAAATGAAATTAAAATAGAGATGTATCATATGATAAAGGTCTAAGTTTGCCTGAAGGTGTCCTACTGAATTGCCTTCCAGCTGACTACCCAGCTCTGAAGAGCTGCTGGGCACAGAGAGCAGCAGAAATCCATTACTTACTTAAAATTATTGTCATTCTTCTGGAGTAATGTGTTTCCCTGGGAAAAAGAAGTAGAAAATGGCTGGAGATTTCCAGAACATCATGTCAGAGAGCCAGAGACCTGCTTACATGTAAGAGCCCAAACTGAGCTAGAAGGACACACCACTGCCTCATGTCAGAAGGATACAGGGATGTAGTGCTGCCCAGGCACTCAGGAAATGAGGAATAACACTAGAGTGTCTCCCATCTCTCAGTATTTTCAAAGATGTTTAATTAGCAATGCTTTAAGCATAATGCCTTTGTGGCACAGAGACACATGTAATTGCATCCTTTCTGTTCTTTTGTGCCTTACCAGCTAGATTAAACCATCAGCACACAGGCTCCCCAGCCTAGAAAATTCCCCAGGTATGTGCCTGGGATGATGGCTGTGAACACTGTAGGGTTCTGGGGCAGGATGCACTGAGAAATCTCTTCAGAGGGGCAAGTCAATGGTGGGTGATTCTCTGCTGGTCTTAGGGTGCCTGATGAATAGTCAGAAGCTGAGAGCAAATCCTGTAGTTTTAGTGCTAGATATAGAAATTAGAGGAAGTAGGCTTCTCTGTCTTGGAAACACATGAAACCAGTCACACCAAGAGATGGTTATTCAGAAGGACAATGGACAAATTTTTACCCCACATCTGCAGTGAAGAGAAAGGTTATGATGTTGCACTAAACTGCTAATGACTGTTTTACGTCTGGTTCATCCTTGTTAACCACATCATCTGCCACAATGCTAAATATGTCAGAACTGAGGAGGACTAAGAGGTGTTTAACCCAGTTTAGTAAACACACCTTTTTAGAACATGGGCAAGACCCAGTAGATTTTTCAGTACTCACTATGTTTCATGTTATTAAAATCTTCATTGTTTAGGGGAAAATCCTGAAGGTTTGAGAAAATCAAAAGAGCACAGCGCACAGTACATTGTTTTAAAAAACTTCACAGCGTGGTCAGCATGAAGCTTTTATGGATGTATAATGATATATCAAAGTTAATTATTGTTATTGATAATTATATCTATTTAGGATAAGTTTCTTTAAAGGGATGCTTTTGTTTTAAAATAAGGCTGATTTCAGCCCTCTGCACTTCTATTTGACAGTTACTATTAAATGGCCAAATCAAGTAGAGCAGTAAATTTTAAAGACTTGCTGTTCTATGAATTATATTGCAGTATGTAATATTTCTGCACAGAGACCTTCTTCTAATATCTCCTGACCCACTACCTCATGAATTTTAATTACATGTGGCAAAGAAAAGCTCACATCATTAAGACCATAAAAGATATCTTGTTTTATTCCCCCGTGCAATTGCCACCACACAACAGCACCTTGGAAAAGCAACAGTCCCCCCTCCAAGTCCAATTAATTAAACTCTCAGTATCTCCAGAATTATTCTGTTATCATCTGGTGACAGATGATAGCAAGAAAAGACAACAGAACAGCTGGGTGTGTATGTGAGAGGTGTCGCAGGCAATACTGCCCTTCATTATGTTGTTTTCAAATGATTTATGGACATTTTCTCTGACAGAAAAAGAAATTAGGAGGGATTTACTGAAAACTTAAATAAGAACAAATCTGGGATGTACATAAGAGCAGGCTAACAACACGTTGAAATTATTTTTGCAGTTTTGCAAAACCCTTTCAAAAAGGCTGTACTAGCATCAAAGCAAAATAATGCATTTTTTCCAGTAGGACATTTACAGGGACTACAGCATATGACAGAAAAACTTAGCAAGAATGAAGAGTCCTTTCACTTTTCATCTGCAACAGTATTTCTTTGTGAACTTTAATGTAAATTATTTTATAATTTTAATAACCTTGCCCTCTTATACATTTATGTATATGTGTATTATATATACCTCTAACAATTTCTGTGAATGAACCAAGAACAGACAAACAGCCAAGGAGAACATGTGGGGTTCTTTTAAAGCAACAGTATCTCCTACAGGCTTTGTCCTACCTCTTCTAATGGTTATCTATAACTATATTTTTACCTATGACCCACAAAGCATTATGGCCTTCCCTCTTGGGGATACTGCAGAGTTTTGTGACTAGCCTTGTGAGCTAGCCAAGATGAATCCCTACTTCTAGGCTCTGTTTTCCCCAGTTTTATTCAGTCATATTAAGGACAACTCTGTTCCAACAGCGAAAGGACAAGAGCTTAAGCATGACCAACGTTACCACATGCAACTGCAGCATCCTGCAGCATCAGCATCTCATAGAGGGAAAATTAAACTGGGGTCCTCAAATTAGCCCAGAGTTACTTATATAAATACACCCTGGGATTTATTTTTTTTGCCCTAGTGTACCTGCTGCCAGGTGTGCTAGGACAGCAAGGACATACATGTCTTTTGAACTCTTAGCCCTGCCTTGTGCTTATGGAAGAAACGCCTCCAGAAACGGCAACCAACAGAGAGTTCAGTTCTGCCTTCCAGCCTTCACTCATCTGTCATCAGTTTAGCAGTACATTGCTTTATATGATGCTAATCGGACTTCTGCCTCTTGTACTGGGAGAGGAAGCAGAGTTTGTGAAGAGCCTGAGAGGAACAGACTAGCTCACATAGATATGCTGACAGACAGAGGCCACCCAGCAGGTGTAAATCACTGTTATCAGAACAGTTGAAGTGAGCTTGTCTTTACAAGCCAAACGTTTCACAGAAGGTGCTGTGTAGGCAAGCTACGTCTGAGATTGCTAAAAGGGTTTTAGACCTTAAAATCTGTTGCATTTCTGTTCATAATGGAAGCATAATGTTTTCAACTAATAGTTCCATTTTGCAACTCACATAAATTAAGTGTATTCAAGTTCCAGATAATTAATTGCATGGCACATTATAACCTCTTCAAAAGAGGTACGTAGTAGATTTACAGCCTGGGTGTTTAATGGATTAATGCTTAATGCCACATTACTAACCTTAGCTTGCTTAAAGTTCATTGATTTAGTGTTCAATGAAACAAATGAGAAAAGGGCAACCTGGAGCTCACATGGTTAGGTGAATAGAAAGATAATATGCAAAATTGCAAAAAAAAAAAGAAATTGTACCCTACAATTATGACAATTATTAAAAAAGGTAGAGAGAAAGTAAGTTATACTTGCAGTGAAATGAATGCTGGAAACTGGCACTTTGAAGGGTAGACATAATGAATGTTCATTATATGAATCCATGTTTTAGAAGGTCTAAAGCATTGCCATTTTTAAAATGAAAGTGTGTAAAGACAATCCCTACTTTTACATATCTGGAAGTACAAGGCTTTGAATGAATTCTTATCTGAAGCATCAAAACTGTTTGCTGTGCAATTACACGGTGCTGCACAGAGGTGGTGAGCAGAAGTCCCCCCAAGATATTTTTACTCCAATGCTGGGTAATAGGAGTCCTAATCAAAGTCAGCCCAGGGGTTAAATATCTGCCCTGTAAATTATAGCTGTTATTTACAGCATGCCATAAGATCTAAAAGTAAGGTCTTAATGGTCTTATATAGCTAAGAAATAAATGCCATCCCAAGAGTTCAGAATCAAAAAGACAAAATATTTATTATCACCATTTTTTAAATAAAGCCATGATTAAATGAGGCTGTAACATATCAAACTGGACTTTGAATCTCCCCAGCTCAACCTCAATGTCATAGCAGTACATCCATCTTTTCACAGGAAGGGAAAAGGTACACAGCTGGAGAAATACAGAGGATGTGCAGATATTTAGCTCCAATCTGGCAGCTTTTTTCCAAGCATGATTAACATTAAGAGGTTTGCTTGGTGAGGAATACAGTGCTCAGCACTTTGTAAGTTCCAGTATGTAAGTACTACTTTGAAAAAAACCAAAAAATAAGAACCAAAAAAGATCAACATGTTGTAGGACTTAGCCATTTGCAAGGTGAGTTAATGGATGAAACATTCCATTTGAAGATATAAGTGTGTTTGAAGGAAAATTTTGAAAATGTCCTGAGAAAATCATTTTCTTTTCTTAGTGAAGGGCTAAAACACTCCTGTTTGAACAACTCCATGAAGCTTTGATGAAAAATGCAGTAGAATATTTGGAGAAAACATTTTATCTTTATCTTTATCTTTATCTTTATCTTTATCTTTATCTTTATCTTTATCTTTATCTTTATCTTTATCTTTATCTTTATCTGTCTTTATATAACAGCATTTATATTCACAGAATCAATTAGGTTGGAAAAGACCTCTGAGGTCATCAAGTTCAGCCTATGACCACACACCACTGTGTCAACTAGACATGGCTCTGAGTGCCACATCCAGTGTTTGCTTAAACACCTTCAGGGATGGTGACTCCAACATCATCCTGGGCAGTCCATTCCAATGCCCAATCACTCTTTCTATGAGGAAATTCTTCCTGTTGTCCAACCAAAACTTCTCCTGGTGCAGCTTAAGGCTGTGTTCTCTCCTCCTGTCACTGGTTGCCTGGGAGAAGAGGCCAACCCCCACATGGCTCCAGCTTCCTCTCAGGCACTTGTAGAGAGTGATAAGGTCCCCCCTTGAGCCTCCTTTTCTCCAGGCAGAACAACCCCAGCTCCTTCACCCACTCCTCACAGGGTTTGTGTTCCAGACCCTTCACCAGCCTTATTGCCCTTCTCTGGACACATTCCAGCAGCTCAACATCCTTCCCAAATTGAGGGGGTCCAAAACTGGACACAGTACTCAAGGTGCTGCCTAACCAGTGCTGGGGACAGGGGAAGAATCACTTCCCTGGTCCTGCTGGCCTCACTATTCCTGATACAGGCCAGGATGCCCTTGGCCAAGGCTTTATTTTAAATGCAAAATCATATGTGAGAATGGTGCTTACTTGTCAGCACAGAAGGAGCGAGTAGTTCTTAGATCAAACATTCAGATTAAGTATTTTCTTTGGCACTCATGAATTTTCCAGTAGGCTACAAACTCAGTAATGTCTGGAGCCATATGCTACAAGATCCAAACATCAGCATGAGATTAATTTTGCAGTGTCTGTATCTCTCAGGCCATGCCAGGTGACAAATAGGAAATGCTTTACATATTTCCCTACCTACAGGCTATGCTTCAGGACCTGTCTGTCAGTCCCTTCTAATGACAAATTCCCTAAGAATTCAACAATTTACCTGCAGAGTGCAAAACTGGAGTTACTAATAGCATCAGTAAAAATAAGAATGATATAAACCTCACAATTTTCATTTTAAATTGTCTTTCCAAACACCAATTAGTGTCCACCAAAAGAAACTGTGCTTTCTCCCCATTGTTAGGCTCCAAAAAGATTCACCCTAGTTTGGCAAAACTAATCCTAGGCAGGGCAATGTTGTTTCCCTTACAGACTTCTCTCATGGTCAATCAAAAAAACCTGCAAGGTTTGTAACAGTGGCCCAGAAAAAGGTTGCTTCTCATATGTCCCATAGCAGGCAACTGCCACATGATCATAACCCAGAACAGCAGCACAGGATCATGGAGCACACTTTGCCCCATGTGCAAAACATTAAATATGCAAGTAGGTATTGTTAGGCATAAAACAATTCTGACTTCAGTAGACAGGATTGCAAAAAACAAATATTCCTAAATATGAAGTTAATTTGGTTGCCAAGCAATTATCACTAAATGTTCATACTGCCACTAAATCTATCAGTGAAACAAGAAGAGACTTGCATTTTTTAAAAACATACATGCCAGTAAAAACAGAAAACTAATTTTAAGATATTTTCCAGACTCTGTAGGCCTTTTTTTAAAGTGAAATAATCTGACTTCTTTGACTGTTTGAGTGTTAAATTTGATCAATTAAAATCTCACCAGACATAAACCAAAACCCCCCTACAAACTCTGCTAGTGTTTTGATTTGGCATTTTGCTGTGTTCTGATGTAACTACAACGATTAATTTAAAAATACAAATGGTTCTCTTTGTATATTTATTTTGTAAAAAATTGTTGTGTTTCCAGATGCAAGCAAAGAGGTGGCTATGATTGTTCAAAATTATTAAAGTTTGAATGAATTTTCAAATTTATTGGGTTAGAAGAGTTTGAAATATGTACAGGGAATGACACCTGATTTTGAAGTGAAGTGTAATTTTTTTGGAAGCACTTCACTTAACAGGTAAGGACTCTGAACCTGCCTTGAAATATGCATCCTATTTGGATAGAATAGAGACATCATCTTATAAGAATGTAGTTAGGATACATTCTCATTTTAGCAGTATTTGCAACTCTCTCAATAAATTCTCTCCTGTATTACATGGAGAAAACAACTCTCTCTCACTGCACTGGTGACATTGGTTCATATGAGTAGCCCCAGCTCCTGCAAAGGCAGCATCTGATTTTTCCCAGAAAACACTCAATCCTGCCTGTAGGACTGAAAAAACATGTCTGAAAGTGAAGAAGTAACCTGCAAGTCCTCCCTGGGGCAAAATCAGGTGGAACATTTCATTTCTGTCAGACTGCAGCTCCTGAGTCCTACTACACATACAGATCTCACTTAAGGTTTATGAAGCAAGAACAGGATGTCAGGAGGGACAGAAACCTCCCAGTACACAATCATTCACGTCCACATGAACTGTTAATGAATCAAAATCACAGAACTGCTTGGGTTGGAAGGGACCTTTGAAGAAAATTAATTCCAACTCCAAAGGAAGGCAAGTATCTGTAGAAATGAGACATCACTGAAATTCTTTCCAAATCCCCATTACCAATGCAATAGTACTTTCAACTTAATTTCTCATCAAAGTACTGAATACAGAAAATTGGTCACACTCCCTGTCTTGAGATCTTTAGCATCATGTTGACCATTTATTTGTCAGAGGCTTCAAAAACAAGGATCCTGTGCTGCTCCTTAAGTGATGAATTCAGGTTTAATTTAAAATTACAAGGTTTTATTAAAATATCAGGATTATTGTTGCAGCCTGTAGAAGCTGAGCAAAAGCAAAGTATCATCACTTGTATCACCTCAGCGTGCAGAGACCCTGCCCTCAACAGAGTCCCATTGTGCTGGGTGCATCCCATCTTTGCATACACAGTCTAAGGTATCCCCCACAAAACAATTTCTGAAGGAACCTGCCAGCAGTGCCGGAGGGATTTTGAAGCCCAGGTGGAAGCAGTGCCCTATACTCTGCATTCTTGTGAAAACCCCTTTCTGCAGAGTGCCAAGAGTGTGAGGATGCAACACCTTTTCACAGTTGCCCTCACCTGCAGAACAGTTTGAGTGAAGAGCAAATCACCATCTTCCAGGGAGTGTTTGAGCTCACCACCATACACAATCAATGACAACAGCAGTAGGAGCACCTCAGCTGAGCAGTGCCCACTAAAGGCAGAGACAATACTTCACCCAGGTCTTCCCAGTACCTGGGAAGAAAACTGGAATCACAGCAGCAGAGAACAACAGTCCAGCTGAGCTGCTTCTTGCTATCTTGACAGCAGGTGCCACAATGATCCCAAGGCTCAATCTCACTTGCAAGGGTACATCCTTAGTTGACTTCAGGAAATTCAGAGGACTCCTGTGACAGGAATTTGGTACAGCCTTCAGCCCAGTGAGCAGATGGAGCTTGAGTGGTTAAATATGGCTACCAGTAATGCTCATTTTTAAGGGACAAATTTTCGTTGTTTAGATATTTATTTATCACTTCAGTTCCTAAGGAGCCTAAAAATATTTTTTTCCAGCTAATTTCTTATTCAGATTTAAGATTGATTGTTATTTCATTACTGTTATTTCTTTGGAACTTCTGTCCACAGTTCTATATTTTGATCTTTTTCCTTACATGGCTACCATTTAGATCCTATCATTCACGTGGGTAATTCAGGTCATGGATCTGTCCTATCTTTATCCAAAATTAATCTTCATCTACCGCAAACTTTAAATGTCACTGTGATGCCCAAATCACTCAGTCCTGGTTAGGTCTCTAGAATTCTTCATATCCTTTTGTAAATTCTACCTAAATAACATTATGCCCTCCTCAAAATAATGATATATGATCATTTATGCTCTCTCGAATTACAGGAATACAAGGCATCAGCTTTAGTACATACTGTTGAAGCTTTGCTCATTATCACTTGTTAGAAGTCTGAACTGTCTTTGCATTTAGTCCAGTTCTTTTACTTTTGCTGAGGATCTCCAGTTGAGATCCAGTGACCACCCCAGCATGGCCTTGTTGGGTGACAGCAGGCTCTGGACAGGGCAGGATGCCTACTGCACACTGGAGCCCTGCAGAGGGCTTCCTGCATGCTGTAAATACCTGTCATTTGGGATAGTTGTTAAACCAGCAGAGCAGCTCAGTGCTGGTCATCTGGCTGTGAGGAGCAGCACTGAAAAATCCAGGTGTGCTACTTGGTCTGAAGAAAACCAACCTTTCCTTTCATGGTCAGCTCAGAAGTAAACTCTGACTAGTCTTCTCCATCTCAAGTTCTGCAGATATTTGACTTCATTCACAGGAAGCACTGGGATTTATCTTGGCACTAGGAGCAAAAATCATAGGTGGTTTTTTCCCAATTTTACATTCATTGGCACTCATATGACCATCAGATTCCTCTCAGAACTAGTCTATAAGGTACTCCAGACTCTCTTTCATTTTATTGTAGACCTTCTTTCATTCCAAGAGAGAACTCTACCAGTGAGGTAGCTGTAAATTATCAACCTGTACCCCAAAAAGCTGCTTTGCAAACCCCTGTCATTGTCCAGCTCTTTGGAGTAACTTCTTCCTTCTCTGTTTGAAACAGTACTATTTCCTGTAGAAGCAGAGGAGAAATGGACACTGATAAAGTGCTAAGGTGAAGAGTTCTTCATTGAACAGTGTTTTAATGTTGAAAATAATTTGCAGTAAGTCGTGTATACTGAAGCAGGCTGTCAGATGTGAGCCCAAAGACAACAGCTTTCCTTCTCTAGCTAACAGTAACAAAACGGTTGGTGGTCCTCATCCCACAAAACTGTTTTTGTTTCTTTTGGGTTTGATTATCCTTATACAAAGAGAAAAATTTCTTCTCTCTTTTGCCCCATTTTTTTCACTGAAAGCTGAATTTAAACAAAGTTAACTGTATGTGTCTGAGAACACTTTGTTTTGAATGTTGGATGTTCCTTTGTTTTTAGCATCAATAAAGGTCAGCCACTCCATTCCGTCACTGACAGGCTCCAGTTCCATTTGTCTAATACATTCCACTTAGCATCACATACAACAATCAGACATATTCTTAAAACTAGGAAATTGCAGAAGAACAAAAGGCATGTGTGTACTATCCAAGATTTCCTTGGAATGAATTACACTGGATGAATTATTCGGAATTATTCAGGAAAAGAAATTGTTTACTATTCTATCATAACAGATGCTCCAGACAAAGAAAAGAGGAAGCTGTTGCAGCCTCTGACTGAGCCATAGCTTTTCACAGCTGAACATGGTTGTGCAAATTAGCTGGTAAAGTTTATGGAAGAACCCAGAAAGAAGCAATTAGAATTACAGTGCTGGTTTGAGAATATGTAGTTTGTAATCAACCAAAATTGTGCAGTTTTCCATATTCTTTGCTGATAATGCAAATGCAACCTTTGAAGGAAACTGCTCTGTAGCACATCCTGAAAGCAAGAAAAAACACTTAAGTCCAAGCAAATGCCTTTGAGGACAGTAGGTTGTAAGGGTCTTGGCCAAGTCATTTATGGCCATTGCACAGATTATGAACAGACTCTGCAAAATATGTGTTTTGGTTATTGGCACAAGTTACGGGGCAGAACGAGATCCTGAGAGCGAAACAAGAACCGTGAGAGAACCTGGAATGGCTTTGGACAGGGGACTAAAGAACCCTAGAAAAAGACTACAGTCTGCAGTGCTGAGTTTAGAGAGGACTCAAGGGAGATGTGACAACAGGTTTCAAAAATGTGAATTAATGCCGCAAAAGAGGAATGCTACAAATACCTCAGAACTGCTTAGATGAGAGAGAGCTATGAACTTGAAATGCAACAGAGGCAGCATGTTACTATTGGGAAAAACCTTCTAATAGGAAGAATGGATAAGTGTCAGAAGAGATTTTCTAGGAAGACTAAAATTTCAGGCAGTGTGGTCATACAGTGGATCCTATTTGCCAGCTCACAGTTATGTGGAGGATGTCCTCTATGCCACCCAAGTGCCATGGAGCAAGGTATGTGTGAATACCTTACAGTTCTCTGGCAGATTGCCCTGTTCTATTTTCTTGTGTTGCACCAGATAAGGGGAAGAGAAATCATCACTGAACTTGTCTGATTTCAGCCCTACTGAAAAACTGAAGTTGTATCTGAATTTTGGCTTTGTGCAACACCTTTGTTCAAATGCAAGAAGGAAAGCATTGACATCTTCCTAGGCTGTGTTTTGGAAGACAAATGTGATATTTAAAGATAATTATCAGTATTTTCTCATAATTTGGCTGTACTTCCTTTTACAAACACTGAAGATTCAGTTCTTGATCTGATGTTACACTGACACAAAGCAAACAAGTGGCTTCCCATCAGAGGAAGTATTCCCACTCTTCAACCTCTTATCCTTTGCCACATTCTTCTGGCACATTTCTTGTGTAAAATCAGCTGATTACAAGGTCCAGTCCAAGGCAAAAAGAGTGAATGGATGGATGGTTGGTGATGACATGGTTAGTGGAACCAACCCTCTGGTATCATCTCAGGATGACATGTGACTACACACAACATGATCCTGTATCTCAGTATCAGCTGGTACTACTGCAGGGTTACTCATTTGAGAAGCTGTCCAGGACTTATGAAGTTCACAATCTGCCTGTGAAAATATGCTGCAAAATTTGGTGACTGGATGTTTCTCCAAGTACAACATAAGTTGTGCAGCAAACTGGCTAGGATTTCCAAGTAACTCCAACGGGAAAAAAAACATATGGAGATCTTGAACTGAGTCTGAGAAGTCTCCACTGTATTGTTTTAGATGCATTTGACCTCTGCTACCTCCAGGACTCATTCTGAAACAAGCAACGTTTCACTGCAAGTAGTTAAGTCACATTGATGAGGCCAGGTTGAAATAGTGTTGTCTCCTGGTTTGTAACTAGCACAATCCATTAGTAATCATTATCCAAAAGTATTTTGTTTTCCCATACTAAATAGCTTTCCAAGTCATCAAATTAATCATTGGAGTTTTTCAAGACTCTACCTTACAGCATGCAGGGTTTCTCTTTGCTTCATTATAAATTAGTATAATTCAAATTCTTGTCCTACTTATAGCAGGGATAGATCATACCATAATGCTGATCTGTCCTCCCAAGATTGAGGGATTGGATTTTTTTGGGGAGGGAGGGGGAGGGGGGGGGCGGTTAATATGGCTATTCTAAACTCCATTGTCTGGATTTGGTTTAGGTCCTATTTATTAGTTTTTAGACAGTTTGCTCAGTTGCACAGAATATCCATTGGAAACTTATAAAGGGAAGTGAACATTCAGCTACATTACATGGCACCGAGATACAAGGTCCCTGGAGCAAATTAAATACAAGTATTTGCTGTACTTTTCACAGTCATGGTTGCAAGCTTTTTCTCCTCTGTATCTTGATGTATGGTATTGGATGCAACAGAATTTCTTTGGATGAAGAAGGATAAATGTCAAACATATAATGAAAATACGTTCAGATGTTGCACAGCATTAGTGTGTGTCATTGCTTTGGCAAAGAAAGAATATTTGCTATTAAAGTATATTGCCAATGCTCTGAAAAACTGGCTGGTCAGAAAAACTTTTTCTTATTTTTGAGATACCTTCATTAAAAGTGTATAGAGACAAGTTGCAATACGCAACATATAACCATATAGCTATATGATCTGGATCAGAGAAATATCCTTTTTTTTTTTTTTTCTGTAGTCTGAGACACATCAGCATAAAATGGCAAAGATTTAGCTGGCAAATGGTGAGCCTTTGATATTCATATCTAATTTGGCTTACTAGACCCTATAGTATAGACATGCCCTGAGAAACACAGGTATTGTGTTTATTGGGAATGATTTAAGACAATTCCTGGGATGTTCTCTCTCATTCTTGCACTGGCTATGAGAGAAAGTGAGCATTCTAGAGTATGTCCAATAATTAAAATACTTAGTAGTTCAACCACCTTCAGAGACAGGCTGCTACTGCTTGCTATACCTTACCCCCAGACTGATGTGTTCTCTGGAGAAGTCTTTTGGTAACATCTCTCTTGTACTTTCAATTAAAACAGAAACCTCCAATTAATCCTGCCTGCAGGCTGCTATAGAAAGCTCATAATGCTGAGTACCTCTGCTGCAAATCTCTCCCATTTCCCTGTTTACCCATATTTCAGACAAGGCTGCTCCTGTTTATGGTGACTGGACATTAAGGTATCAAAAGCCAGTAAGGGGAACAATCCTGTCCTTCCCCATGATCCTTAAGCTCTCTTGATTAACATGCCTGTTGAGCTCATTCTACACGTCTTATTCGCTGCTTGGCTTCTTCCATTTTGACCTGCAGAAAACAGTATTAAAAATGTCATAAATCATGCATCTTGGGAAACAATAATTTTGTAATCACCTTACTGCATTTGTAACATTAATTTTCCTGAGAGTTTAATTTAAAAGCTAAACATGACACAACAGATGGCAAAATTGGATTTAGATGCTTAAATCGAATAGACACAACCTAATGGCCCCACCATATTTTGTTCATAAATATTAGTTGGTTTAGGGTGACCCCATCACACTGGCAATACAGAGAGATTCGTTTGAATTGTCTTCTACATCATTTTATACTTGTCATGAAGGAATAGAAATGGAAATTAAAATTTTAGATACTTTAAAGCTGAGTTAAGGAAACTAGCACTGTTGCATAAATATTTGTTAATGAATAAATATTGTAAAAAGTTATGTAAAAGTCAAATTTTTCTTAGAATTCTTGGACCACAATGTTCATTATATGGTTATCTCCAGGCTGGAGAGTGGAAAACTTTAAAAACATGCAATTTAATAGTACAGCAGACCTTTGAGCTCAATTCCAAAATATCCAAAGGAAATCTCCTAAGAGACATGGGGAGTCTGCTGAAGGAGTGGATGAAGCTAAACAGGGATACAGGAAACCTGGACACAAGCTTTAACCAGAATCAAGGTTTAAATTTGTCCTCTTTTGTTTGAGACCTCCAGTTCCCAAGCAAGGAGGTGAATCCACATCATGGGAGGTACACAAGGAGGAGTCAGTGGTGCCAGTGACTCAGGAGGAAGGCAGGCTCAAGAGATGGATTGTATCACACAGCTGCTTTGACTCCATCCTCCCTCAGCTGGGCCAGAACCAGCACTGCCATGGGAGGCACACAGCATTCCGGGAGCTCCTTAGGATCCTCATTCCTGGATGCTGTAAGTGGTGTTAACACCAGGTGCTGGGGTACCAGTGACTACAGGGAAATTTAGGGCTAGGATGAGGATTTTTCCATTAAATTACATGCTTTACACCACAAGGGAAGTTCATTAGGAAACATGGCTGTGGATATGGTGACCTGTGAGGCAAAATCTACATTGGCATAACTGTCCAGTGGTGCTTATGTGCATTCTCCTCTTGACAAACATTCTATTTGGTCTCACATAGCCCCCAGTGAATAAAGGAGTAAGAAAAGAGAACCTCTCAGTGCCCACTAAGGCAGATTCACCTCTCACAACTCTTCATGTCATGACAAGAGGAGCGATGACCACCTCCTGCACTCCACAGCTCATCACTTATGGTGTCCCAAGTGCAGACTGCTGAGCAGAGGACAGGAAACCTAAGTATTAAAAAAGGAGTGCTGATGGCCAGGTAGTCAGCATCAAGCACTCTTGGCCCAAGTATTGCACTCATTACAGCATTCAGAAACCTTTTGCACTGATTCCTTACTCTCACATATGGGAAAGAGGGGCAGCAATGAGGACACTAACAAAAAAAAATCTAAGGATGTAGCATTACATGGCATTATAGCTTCCTGTCATATAACCACAGCCTCACTGAGAAATGGGCACTGAATACGTAGAGTACATGCAATTCAACCTGTAATTGTACAGGGCTATTTCCACAAGAGGTGCCAGCTCACATGGAGCTTGAGGAAATTCATTAGTAAAATAATGGGAACTTACTTCACCTTAAGGAAACCTTTACTTCGAAAGTGAGCAGAAAAAGCAGAAGGACTAGGCCTTCAGCACCTGAAACTTCTGCTGAGACAGAAACTGTGACAGAAACTAAAAGATACCTTATAATATAGGATCCATAAAAAATATATGCACTTCAGAATCTGTTGGTCTAAGCATGAGGTTTTTACCTGTGGCTTTCTCTGTGTCTCCCTTTCCCCACATTCTCTGCTGTAGATCATGTGCAAATTGCTGTGACCTGTGAAACAGATCCATGAAGAAGAAATTTAGGGGCCAACATAAAGGATAAAAGAGGACACAAAATTATGATGATGTCCTACTAAACCATCCAGAGAGGTCAAAGTGAGAAGAACAACTTAATCCTTTGAGCCTGCTTGTAACTGCAGGAAGCTCCATTAACTCCTGATGGTTCATCATAAAACATTAGCTCTTGCACTGTGGGATGGATGCAGAGCTGGCTCCTGCCAGGAGGGACAACAGCCACTCTGTGACAACAACCACAGCACTGCCACTGGGTCACAAAGATGCTCAAATTTATCAGCAGAATTTGCAGTCACCTGGGAGTGCACCAGTTTTAGAGTCTGCTACCAAAGCCAGAGTTAATATAAAAGATCTGTCACAAGCTGCAAAACACCCTGTCCCTTGCAAGCATTAATCTCAGACTATTCACACATGCTGAATGTGGCATCATAACTTACCCTGGGTTTGCAGCTCAGAACTGCTGGGACTGGCTGCTAAGGTTTTCCTAACTAACTCACCAAGGCCCCTCATTACAAACCCTTTGGTTTAAATCTAAAGCATAAATAGGACTATAATAGCAGATTTTAGGAAAGGGATCACACGGGCTTCAGCCTGTAGCTGGGACAGTTCACAACATATGAATAAATAAATTCTCATTCTGGGCCAGCTAACTGTCATAAACTAAACTATGACCAAAAATTCACTGGACCAATCACATTCTCAAGTCCCCCTAGGTTTCCATAAAACTTCTTCAGGGATTTTTTTGGACCTAAGGTGTTCCAATAGTTCTGTTTAAAAACTGAGCACATAAAAATATTTCGGAACAAACTGCACAAACAGGATACATCTAAATCCTATCAGTTTGTTATGATGTTCAATAACAACAGTTTCATAGAAATCTGTGTTACTGAATGTTTGTCACGCTCTACAGGAGATGCAGGTACATTCAGATAAATTCTTTTGCAACAAGGTCCTTCAGACACATGATCTGCTGCATCCAGGAGAATGTCCTGGTAATAAAAACCCCTTAAGTACACTATATCACAAATGCCTGAACATTGTTATCATGATCACATTTTAATCACCCCTCTGGTATTTTTCCCTCATAACAAAGCTCTAAAATCATGCAAACTGTCTTGTTAGTAGGCCACAAAAGCAAGACAAAAGGCTTTTTTATTGGTGAAGTTTAATTGCAAATCCCACGTAGACCAGCCCTGTCTGTCTTCACAGCGGGTTATTTATCATGTGTCCCCTTTCAAACATTTCCTATTGACTATGTTTTTTCCCATATACGGGCACAAGAACTGGAACAGCACTTTAGAAATTAAAAATTGATTTTAGACCCAAAAATCTGACCGTGCATGAAAAAGAAAAGAGCAAAGGAAGACATCTCTATCTGTAAAGGCTGTTTTAAACATGAAAAGTGTTTGGAGCTTTTTTTGCTGGGTTGTTTTCACATTGCTTACGTCTCTTCATATTTCTCAGGATGACGACAGTCCCTTTTAGAGATACAATTTGTCTCTCATTGACTGCTGTGGCTGGCTGCTAAGGTCTGCATAACTAACTCCTGAAACCTCCCATTACAAAACCTTTGGTTTAAATCTAAGACATCAAAGGAAATTAGTTAGGCAGATGCAAGATAGATGGTAGCTGCAGCTTATGAGAAAAAATATATTTAATAGTCTTAATAGGAATAAAGTTCATTATCTTCTAACCCACAGATGGCTGTGGCACAGAGCATAAAGGGTTGTAACAGGGTTATAACAGGCTTAGCTTCATGTTTTTAACTGGATTCAGTAAAGAGAGGCGGTCAGAGAAAAATTCAAGGTAGTTTTAACTTATATATTTGTACTGCCTGTATGTTCCCATTATGATAATAAGCAAAATGGATTAGTTGGACCATAAAAGTTGTTTAAATTACATCTTACAATACGGCATTAATGAAAAATACACATCAGAAATAGGTCAGGTTTGGTTTAGAATTCAAACAACATCAGAAGGAGGGTTTAATTAGTTATTTATAATATTTTCTTTTATTTAAAAGGAAGCTGCGAGTGATCTGTGCACTTAACTAGTCAGGGGCTGTGGTTATTAACCAGTGGCTTTACAAAGCTCCAGCCCAGGAATCCCCAGACCCCAACTCCATGTGAGTCCCCACCATCTTGCAGCCAGGACTCCCCACAATAGTGAGGTTACGTGCAACCAAGGCTTCCATGGCCCCAGTGCTTCCATGCTCTCCTTGACAGATAGTCACTCTCTCCATCACTTTATGCCAACAGGGAGGATAAAAATTTTCAAATATCCAATAATTTTGAGGGCCCTCATTTTCTGGGTGCCAGTAAAGCACTTCAGATCGAGCAACTGGGACTGGAGGTACCCAGAATTCCTGGATGATGTTCTAAATTACAGTCTTACGTGTCTGGATCAAAATACTGCATTACTTTTGAGTCCCCTGCCTTCCCTCCACTTCCCAAGTCCTATCCCCTTGCTTTGCAGGGTTTTGCAAACCCTGGTGATTTTAGGTGCTTCAACCATGGGAAGAGGTGGGTGCCCTGGGTGCTCCCTGCTGCCTTATCTCAGGGGGGGCACTGAGATGGGAACACACAGGCATTGCCTCCTGTCTGTGGTTAAAGAGCTGTCTCTCTCTTGCAAAACCTCACCTTCATGTGCAACAAATCTTTACTCACAAATATTAATTTCCTCTAATGGCTTATTTCAGGTTACCTATTACTTTGCCTTAGAACATTTGTTTTCCTTTTCTTTCCAAAGAAAAAGCCTTAGGAGCTATGTCTGTTGAGGATTTATGGGTTATATATGCTCTGGCCTATGACACTGGGACAATTATTTTTAGCTTACAGGCATTTCTTGGAAAGTACCTCTCTCCTGAGGACTGTATGAAATTTTGTTAAAACAAGGAAGATGCCCTGATGACAAAAGGCAATCAACAATATTGTGTCACAAGACTAAGGGCACCTTCCTTGCTTTTCACTGAGCCTCTTTCAAGTTCCTATTGTTCAAAAAAGCCTGCAAGAAATTCATATCTCTCTCCCACGAGAATTAGTCAACAATTATTCAGCTTCCAAGAGAAATTTATTTTGAGTCAATGTTTTTTAAGTCTATCTGTTCATCAGGCTTACTCATGCATTAAGGATGATTTTCAGTGTTCAATAGCAACTCCTGAAACAAGGAGCAATTAGAAACCTCTGATTTCATGATGCATATTCTCTCCAGCAAACTGAGTCGCTGTTTCCACAAGGAAAATGCAAAGACTCTCTGTCTTCCATGCAGTTATTAAGAGTACAGCAAAAACAGCTTAATTTCAAAAGCTGAAATACAACAATAGCTTGGCTCATGATGAAAGTTTTCAAATGAGTGAATTTAGTTGTACGACAGTAGAATAAACATAAACATTAACTCAGCCCAACACAATCAGGGAAAAAATGGCCAACAATACAAGCCAGAGCACCCAGCCAAGAGCACCGGTCACAAAGTCCTCACTTTGCCCTGGGCTTCTTGCCTAAATCCAGGCAAGCCCTGCAATAACTTTGCTCCTGTCCTGTAGACCCACAGCAGTGTCCATCCCACAGACACAGCTCACAAACTCACCAGATAACTTCTGGGTGATATAAAATCATGTAAATAGCTGCTGAGTGTTATTTAAGAGTGAACATTAAGAAGTTAATGGCACCTTTTAGAGGCACTAAAAATTAAGTGTTTAACATTAAAATAATGAAGTGTTGCACTGCTGCCTTGAGCCTATCTTCTGCCTCTCACCCACTCCCACAACCTCTAGTCTGAGCACAGCAGAAAAGGCTGAAACCTCCAGGTGTGTGGGAGTCCAAACTGCACCCTCTGACACGGATCTAAATGTAGGAAATGCCCAGTCTTACTGATTGAAAAGCAATTTGTTTGGCTTTTTTCATTTGCAGACAGCAATGGGCTCACCAGGTTGTCTTAGTTTAACAAAGATCAGAGATTAAAGGCAATTTAAAATTCGATTTCTAGCAAGAAAATTAGTGTTAAATAGCACTTTCACCAGTGATCTAGATGGAACTAGTTAAAAAATAAGCAAAACAGGTCCCAAAAATATCCATTCTTTATTGGATAATGGCTTCTGACACTCTGATTTCTTAGACATTGTCTGTAACTAATAGTTATAAAAGCACAGCTTTCCTCAGTCAAATTGAGGCAGCACAGATGAAAGAGAGCTGATCCACAAGGCCACAAGGATACTACATTGCAGTTCACATTGAAAGCATGAAGGGTGAACTAACCAGGAACAGTGAAATATTAAGAGCATGGCTTGCTGATCCATTTTTTTCTACTTGCCACAACGAGGTAAAAAATGCACATGAGGCAAAGGAAGCAATCTCTAGCAGAAGTCTTGGAAAAGCATTTCTTAGAGCTTTAACTTTTGGACTCTGCCACACAAACAGATGCAGAAATTTTATGGCACAAAATACATCTACTTCTCCTATTTTCTCCACCTTGCTTTCTTTTGTGATTTAGTTTAATTTCATTTCTGTCTTCTCCAGATGCAGAGAATTGGCCCTGTGGACACACCAAGGCAGGTAATGCTCATAAGTGAACAATCTGTCTTGCAGTAGCATGGACAAGTTTTCTCGAGGGGGAAATGTCAGCATAATTCATCAGCAAGTAAATAAACAGGACTAATAGGCAAGGCCTAAACACAATGTGTGCTTTCTTCTCATCATCACTAAGAAAAGGAGCCAAAACAAAATGAAATGAAAGCAGGCAGCAGCCTAGAGTGCTAAAATAAATATAATACTTTAGAATAGAGAGAGAGAGAAAGACATGGAAAAAGATAAAGAGAAAATTACTTCAAAAGCTAATTTGGAAAGAGTATTATTTTTACAAAGCGTCCTGAACTGAGATGTGCTCCATCTGAACACAAGAGTGGAGTATTAAGCTTTCTTAATTTGGTGTCTAAAAGCTAAACAGCTCCATCAAGAGGGTGTAATTCTGCAGTAGTCTCTGCAGTGGGAGTCACAGGGGCAAACATCCTCACTGACTGCAAAATGAGACACTTCGCAAAGCCTCCTGTGATATGCCTACTAGGAACATTCATGGACTACACCCAAGAATCCCAGAAAGCTTTTCCATTCCTGTCCTTGGAGAATTCAGTGCTCAACTGATCTGCATACGTAGCACCACAGTTATTCATGTTTTATGTAACAGCATCCAAAATGAGCCAAGGCTTTCCTTACAGGGCAATAAGGAAGAGAGAGCTCTCCTGGGGAGTTCACAGCCTTGACATGAGAGCCATGCTGTGGCTTCCCAATAGCAGGGGGAGAGTCATCCAAGACATCCAGCACTCCTTAGTGAGCATCATCTACCTTTTCAGCTGGGATTTGCTGCTTTGTCACCATATTCTTTACATGTTTTGCCCCTTGCTTATTGAAAGAGGCAGAAGGGGCTGTTTTGCCATTCAAATGAAATCTCATGTTCTATGATAAAACACATTAACATCACCCAGAATTATTCCCACCTGCTTGTACTGCTTCATGCTCCCCATATTATTTATTACCTGAGCATCTCACAGCAGTTTAACAAATTGACCACTGAGTTAGGGAACCAGAAATATCACCAGAAGGCTGGGGCAGAAGTACTAAATGACTGGTTTAAAGATGCATGGCAGTATGCAGCAGAAGCCCAAGTCTCCTGAGTTATAGCTCCGTGAGGTCACAGCACTGCCATCATGTGAGAGCGCCTGAATGATGAAATCAGCAATGGGGTCAGGATTCCTACTGATTTTTTCTATCCCCTGTACATGAAGGCTGCCCTTTCCCTCTACTATTCAGCAATTGTACGTATGCCCAACAACAACTCACTCTTCTGAGAAGTTTGACAGAAAGGGAGTAAACAGCACTGTTAATCACTGAAAACAATAAATCTAAACAATATTTTTTCTCACAGTATCACTCTGCTGTTGTCTCACTGAAACTGCAGACTCTTCAGAGCTGAACCAGACAACATTTTCTATCTTACTCAGCATGCTGTGGGCACCAGTAACGATGTTTAAAGACTGTTGCAGTGTTCAACCAGATAGCAGCCAGAGAAATTAAAGGGACTTTTGCAGCTGAATCGGTTAGTCATTCATTTTTGCTTCCTCTTCCTCATAAATCAAAGGACAGGAAAGCAATTTAATCAGAAACAAACATAGAATTAGCAGTACAATTCAGTGCCTTGTGCTCTTTTCTCATTGCTTTTGATAAATAGTCAGCAAACAACCATACAGCAAAAGAAAAAAAGAAATGAAAAATTAAAACCCCCATTCACCATGATGCAGATTTAGTGAAGGCCTTTTCTAGTCTTAAACTTAATTTTTGTCTTTCTCCTCTTCTTTTAGTCCATTGCAATCTGGTTAAATAACTGAATTTTCAACTTCTTGTTAAGGATCTGACACCAGTTGTATTACTGCAAAGTTCAGAAATTGCAGAGTGTACTTAAATATTTTTTTTAATACAGATATGGAGTCCAGTCACAATGATGGGGCTGGATATCCTTTACCCAGCATTCTGTTCTGATGTGATATGTAGATATACTTGCTAAAGGACATGGCCAGGAGGTCACTGAAAAAGCTTAGTAAAAATGTGACAGAAACAGACAATGGCAACAAAAAGAAAAAAAGCTGGCCAACTATTAAGAATACAGCAATTAACGCATAAAACCTTGCTGAAGTCTCTGTTGCCTTAGAAAATCGTGTTTCTCTATGCCACTCTCATCTCACAAAAAATGCTGTCAGAAGAGAATCCATCCTATAAGTACAAGTAAACATTTAGGAGCACAGAAAGCCTATAACAAAGAGCTGGAGACATTAGAAATATTAAATAATAATTAATGACAGGATAGAGAAGAGATATGTGAAAACAACAAATGCCGTGAAATTAGCCCTTTACCCTCACTGAAAACATAAACATCAGGATATAGAAATAAACTAATGAAAAGAAATGTATTCAAAGTAAGTGGCAAAATGTTTCCCATGGGATTATCTTGGGAAAGATGCTGCCCAAAGATACCAAAAAGGCTAAGTATCCTTAAAGGATTCACCAAAGATACCATTTTCACAAAAAAACCAAAGCCACTAAGTAATATTTAGCACATTAAAATATATATGAGATATTGAAAAAACAATTTTTAAGTATTTTAGTGACTAAGCCAAAGAGTAATTGCACTGAATTAGAAGGGAACTTCCCATCTAGGAAGATTATTCCACAGCATCTATCAGTGGGAAAGTAAACTTTCCCCTTCAGCATCTGCCAGCAGACTCAGCCAAAGAAAGAGCTGGTCTGAACCCCCTTATTTTACAGCAAGTCTTACTAACTGCCTCTGGCAACTGCACTCCTGGGAATGACAAAATGCTGTACCTGCACCAAGGCTTACACCAAGGGGATGTAAACAGCAGGCAAAGCAGCACACACTTTGCAAGAGGCTTGTGAGGAAGAGCACGTGTACTGTGCTTTCAGCTGCCAGCACCAGCCTGCCCAGGCACAAGGGCTGGGTCCAGTGCATGTGACATCTCCAGCAAAAATCACTAAGAGCACTGATCACCCCTAAAGCAGCTTTTTGCAGTCTTCTCCACTCCCAATGCTCCACACGCTCTGACAGCGCGAATCTGTCACGCCCGACCCCGCAGAGCCCTCTCCTGCAATTATCCTATTACACCTAACACACTTAAAAATTAATTAATGCTCCTCTGCACTAAGATGCCATAATTAAACTCTTTCTCTTTTCATTTAAGGCTGAATTTAAATGACGGTTTGGTGGCACCGCAGTACAGTAGTGCTCACGAAGACAACACTGACCTAAGACCTTTGCAATGGGTTTTGGCCAAATAATTGCCAAGGGCTCCCTAGAACATCGAGATTTTGACATTCAGCAATTTACATTTATAATCACCCCAGCCTTCAGCAATGTTGGCTGAAACATATGCATGGGTGATGATAGAGATCTCCTCAAAGAGAAAAGCAAAGTCTTCAGGATTTTTTCCCCCAAAATGAGCCTCTCTTTCTCTCACACATGCAGAGCAGCGACCCAGCCTTTGTGATTGACAGTGGAGGAGAACAAGATGACATTCCCTGACCTTTAAGAAGCATTTGCTGATCAGCACTAACTGCACCATTTCACTCATCTTGTTACTTAGTAGTTTTGCTATAAAGTAAAAACTAAAAAGAAAGCTGTATTTTGCTCTTTATGGAATACCTCAAACACTGTCCTGTTCTCAATGCCATCACCACACATCTTGAAAAGAAGAGGGAAGCCCTGGTTTGTTGTTCGCATTCAGCTCCTACTGAAGACAGGAGGGCTGGAAATACCAGACATCAGATTAATGTACATACATAAGAGAAGTAGATTTAGTAAGCTCTGCTTAAAGAAAAAAGATCAGCTTTTGGTCAAAATGGACAGCACATTTTTCTTCCTGGTTTGTTTGTTTATTTTTTTTAATTAAATCCTGAATAAAACAGCAGTTAAAAACAGATAGTCCAAATCTAAAAAGGGTTTAGTTTGACTCCATGTAAACAGTCTAAATATATCCATAGTCAGCCACACTAAGAAAGTACATCTTCAGTGCAGTCAGAATATGGGACTGCTGTTTACCTGCAGGCATAAAGACAGCTCTGAACCACCTGGAGTAGGTCCTGACCACACTGTGGTCAGAGCAAGGTGGATATCAGTACTGACTGGCTCTCCAGGTGTTCAGCCAGGACCCTATATAAGCTTTACAGCTTGCATAATCACAGCTGAAGGTCTCTGTGCCCAAGCCCACAGTTCTGGGCCACTCAGTGGATGCACTGATTCACCTGGACACAAAGGTCCTTTCAGCATCTGAGAGGGCACTAACACACTGGAGGCACTGGTGTGCCTTCAACTTACTGCAAGAGAGATTTTTGGCAGCTCAAGCAAAGCCTCAGGGTGCATAAATGACTAATTTCTTTCTCAGAAGGGCTAACTTCAGCTGGAGATGATGCTGCCTGGAGATTGCTCCCAGTTGCTCCCAGGGAATGTCTGTTCTCACTACACTGCCCATGAGTAAACGAAGCCTTGTGAAAGGCGTTTTAATGTCCCTGTGGTGCTCACCATGCTCCACACATCCTCTCAGCACTTCTTGATATAAACAAATAAGAGGGAGTTTGAACAAAGCAACGAGCTTTACCCCAAAACCTACCTGCACCACCACTGCCTGCCAGTGTTACATGGGGATTCAGAGCCCTGGGAATGGACTCACCCCAAAGAGAGCAATTCTTTCAGCCTGCAGGCCTGAGGAGGAGTTAGGAAGGACAAGAAGTATAGCTGGGCAGGATGGAAGAGTATGACCTCATTTTTTGATGGGATATTCTCAGGAGTGGGAAAAGGAAGAAGTCTTCTTGTCTGGACAGCCATGGGATTAGTGCATAAAAGAATGCATTTTTGTCTTCCATTTCCAGGTCTTGTCTCTCACATGTACGTCTGGATTCTAAATAGAATAACTAGGAATTTTTAAGAGTTTGCTGTGACCAGGATATTCAGCTTCTTTCCTTCTCTGGTGATCAGTATACCACCAGTAATTTATAAAGGTACACAAGCAAGATGACTCTATTAATAGTTGTGGTATCAGGACCATTAATTTCCATATTTTCACTCTTCAATTACTCCATACTCCACAGCTACTTCAGTATAGACAGACTCTTTTACCTTTGTCATAAATTTTACATTTATGTACACATATACACACACACACCCTTTTATGTTTTATATATGCCACACATTAGTATCTTTTATGTATCTACTGTTGCATTTTAATCAAACAGAATACTCTAAAACCAACTTTGTTGGTTTTAAAAGTATGTTGTAGAAAGTTGAGAAATAAGATTCAACTCCCAAGCAGTGGGTTGGAGTACTTGGGAGTGGCATTTACAAATACTAGATTTGGAACAAGAAACCCAAACCAATAACAAAATCTGGGGATTTAGAGTTACTTTTCAGTAGTTCTGTTCTCTTTTAAATTATTTGCAGTTCATTATTATAAGTCTCTATTGCTGTTCCTAAGAACATACCCTGTATTTACACTTTTAATGAAAACAATTTGTTATGGGTTTTATTGAGCAAGGGTGAAAAGTCACACTGTCCTCGAGGAGCTAAAACCTACTCTGGCTGCAGCTCTGTCAGAACAGGCTCATCTGCTCTGGCTGCTGTCCTTTGCAAACAGCCAGAGAGAAGTATGTGTGAGACTGTGCCAGGCTACAAAACCCCCTGGCCTCCCTCCTGAAGTTATCAACTCCATGCCATCATTTGGGAAGGCCATTCCAGTGATTATTCACTGGTTCATTAGCTAATAGACTAATCCAGTGAGGATTTCTCTCCTGTATCCATAGGAAAATCAGATCCATGGATTCATCCTCTTGTCTCAGTATATTTGCTTCCTGTTTTCCTTCTTCCTCTAAAAATATATTAAATATCTTTCTCCATCTTCACCCCTTCATCCCATTAAATTCAGGTCATCGGAGATTATTCCTGCACTTCTCATGTGCATCTAACAATTCACAGTATTTCCATTTGCTTGTCTCTTAACAAAATGATTCACATAGTCAACATAGGTTTTTATCTAACGAACAAAGAAAGAAATGAAGTCTTTCCACTACCTGTTCAGTGGATGAATACCTGCATTGATGGTTTAATATTTATATTCACCTATGCTGTGCAGGTTTGTTGCCTCTTATGTATACTGTTATTGATGGATTAGGTGTGCAAGATTTTGATACTTTTTACACAAATCAGTAGAAACTTGGAGCCTAAATCAATATGGAACTAAAAAAGAAATTAAATTGCTATTTCATGGTGGCATGGACTAGAAGGTAAACAAAAAATGAGATTAACAGCCTTAAAAACAAGAAGCTGGGAACAGGGTAAATAGCACAGATCCATCACCTCTGACTTGTGACACCTCTTATAGTGATGGGAGGAAATCAGAAGAGTGATCTTGAAATATAATGAGGTAAAATTATCAGACAAGACAGGAAGCAGCACAGATACATACCCGTGGCAAGGAATCAAAAGTTCATTTCCAGCACTGTGACTGGTACAAACTATGACCAAGGAACAACCAAGACAACACAATTTGTAGCATCAATAGCCTGCAAGGAGCATGAAAGCCCAGAGGGGACATCCCGCGTTAGTGAGGGACCACCAGTCGTTGGTCAGCTGCCGTGGCTCACCAGGCACCACTGCAAGCTACAGTGAAGGTTCTGAGTAGTTACTGGATTTCAACAGAGAATTAAAGTTCCTGTTTCTCTGTTCCTTGATTTCTCATGAAGACAAAGCATTCCAATTTCATTCCGCAGTTATTTCCACCCTGTTTGCGGGATTGGTTTGTATTTAAATAGCAATAAAGTAATTGTAACCAGCAATCCTAGGATGAAACTGTTGCATCACACTTCTCTCTTTGATCTTCTCGCTTAGCTCAGCCTCATGGCTTTTCTCCAGCATTAACTGTTTCCCCCCCTCATTTTTTCTCATTTCCTTCATGTTCTCTGTATGCAAAACTATAAATTATTATTTTGAAATAAACTGTTGCAATACAGCTTCATCCCATAACTGTCCTAAAAATCACAAGGAACTCATTAAACAGTGCACCTCTCACCCAGAGCAAGCACACCATATTCTGTCTCATTTGATGAGTCTAATTAAAGTTTTCAAAGTCAGATATGCAAACTGATTATCTGCTCTACAGGGTTTCAGAATGAGCAGAATGCATTTAAATCTCCTAAATTTGGATTTATTTTATTAAATGCCCTAATCGTGCTTCAAGTGTTTTGAATTTCCCTTTGTTAAAAAAAAGAAAATATA
>VXBB01003043.1:1583620-1628344 GCA_013399915.1 Illadopsis cleaveri | reverse complement strand
AAAAAAAAAAAAGACCCCATGTACCAAGTCAATTCCTACTTTAACTGTCAAGGGAACTTGCCTTGTCATACTATTTTTCAGCATATCCCTTTTGTTCCAAATTTTCAAGACCTGAATAAAAATGAGAAGCTATTATGCAGCAGAGAATAAAAAGAGATTGCTCTGTAAATTTTCTTAGAAATGCAATGTTTTATGCAAATCAGCACATTTCAACCAAGAGATTTGTTCTTCAGCTTCAGCATACATAATTTGATTCCACATCAGCTTGTGGTCATTTTTCAGATTAATCTCTCCTGATCTTTTGGCCACATCATTTTAGTGTACAATAAAAATCACAGTAAAGCTTCAGTGGAGTCTAAGCAGTCCCAAGAGGTCACAGTTCTCCCTGAAGACCATAGTCCAGATCTAATTTCAGAAGAAACCAGGTAGGATTTACATTTCTGAATGTACATATGAGGGATCTGTGTCCATTCAAGTAAAATCCTGCAGCCTCTTCCAGCAGTATTTTCTCCCAGTTGTGCTAAAGCATCCTTATCACCAAGATACATATGCAATCAAAAGAAAAGTTTAGGAATTGGGATTTTTTATTTATTTCTTTTTTAAACACATATCATTTATTCAACCCATTGCACAATTCTAACGCTTTAGAGGGAAATGAAGTTTTCTCTATTCTTTTTGTCTTCTACACCTTTTTTCCTGAAAGTTCTCAAAGAGAAACCCTTCCTCTGCTGGATTAAGGACAGGTGCAGTTACTGTCCCAAGAGTGCTGTTTGCATGTGAGAGAGAACACCCCTTAAGTGGGACAGGACTTCAGGCTAGGAATGTGATTCTCTTTAACAACAGATTCTCTTTAACAAGATGTGTGTCATGCCTTTGACACACAACTTGATTTCAGCTACTTTCCCAAAGAACATAGATTAAAGGAAGAACACAGCAAACAACAAATACATAAAGTGCCCATAAAACACTTACATATCACTGCCTTTCTCAACTGTTACATTTCATAGCATTCATACCATCCATATCCTTTCCCCAGGCTCAAAAATATCCCTACTATTTCCAACTCCACATCACAGCAGGTTTTGTTTCAGAAGAAAGTGCTCAGTGAGGCAGAGCCAAACTTTTGTCCTTGTTTGATTGTAAAGGTCTGAAACCTTTGAGTTTTCCATTCCTTAACTGTATACTGATTAAATATTTTGACAAAGCTGAATTGAACTTTGGTTCATAGAGTATGGTTAATTTGATCTTCATTCCATCACTGAACTCTCAAAAATTAATTTTCTTATCTCTTAACCACAGAAATATGAATTAAAAAATTGTGGAGCAATTTATCTTATGTCAACATAAATTAGCAGTCTGAGCAACATTCTTTCTTCTTTTGCTACTAACACCCACAAAGAAATCTGCTGACCTGGTGTCAGAGCATTCTCCCTTTTCTACCCACCAACTGAAGCATTCCCTGAAGCCTCCATTTGTCATTATCATTGAAAACTGATTTACAAAATCTCTGGACAAAAAGCCTGTGCAAAATCCACACTGATGCATTGATTCAATAAACAGAAGTTTATCACACAAAAGCAAAAACTTTACTTATCATTAAGTAAATTTTACTGTCATTAGCCAGTTTTAATCAAGACCTTTTCAGGAGGCTGAATGGAGCCATTTTCTGTAAAACTGCTTTGGGACCTTCTCTTCAACAAAGGTTTTACATCACAATGCATCAAAATACATCTGGAAATGCTGTATTTTATTAGGACTAGAAGTTCAAAGTTATGATTAGACATAGGCTTCCAGGGAATAGTAGGAGCAGGATGTCAGGCACGTTTAGAACAACACACAAGGACATAGGAAAGTGGATGACAGCACAGCTGTGCAGGCACATCACTATTGCATAGAGAAATTACTGCAGGTAAAGATAGAGAACTCCAGGAACAAATTATACATGAGATATCTATCCACTATATTTTTGCATGTATGGACACATCTGCATATAATGCCCTCTGAAAAAGGTTTTCCCCCAAAGCTTTCCATTAGATTTTCTGCCAGAGAGCTGCAACATGACTGCACTGCAGCCAGCTGCTCACACAGGTGCAATTGCTCCAACACTGATGTTTTAACCAGCATCCCTAAGGCAGAAAGTGTTGATCATCTAAACCAACCTCCTTCTCAAAGCATCATCGGCTCCAGCAGGATATACAGAACTGTGGGTCAGGATTTGAGTTTCTCTGACAATCTCATCATCCTCTCTGGGAGATTTGTTCCAGCACTGACCACTTCTACAGCAAAAAAAGACTTTTCTTATGTTTGGGTGGAAGCTCAGTGGATTTCCTGTATTTCAAATTGTGCCCATTGTTTTTGTCCTGCCACAAAATAAGAATGAGAAGAGCCTAGCTTCATCTTTTTGCAACCTCCCTTTAGGTATTTATTGATGAGATTTCCCTCCTCTGAGTCTTCTGTTCTTCAGGCTGAACAGTCCCAGCCCTCTCAGACTCTTGTCAAATGACTCATGTCAAATGTTCCAATCCTTTCAGCATCTTTGTGGCCTTTTGCAGGACTCCCAATGTTTTTCTACAAGCTGCTTGTTCACTTGTGCAGATTTCCTACCACCTTTCCTTTATTTCCTGCTTGTCAGGATGGACCACTCCTAAACTGGGAGGTGATCCTTGAGAAATCAGCCAGCTCTCCTGAATTTAATCACACATGCTATTAGTGCCAGTGTTACTGCAGATACACCTACTCCCCTGACCAAATCAACAAACACACCAGCAGCAAAGCCTGCCCTGCTGTAAGGGATGTCTTGGGAAAAGGAATCAAACCCAAGGTCCAGCCCTGTGGGGTCATCAGCACACTGCTAAAACAAAATCCTTAACTTTAGCTGTGCCCAGCTATCCTGAGAAAATTGACTGTAATGTTGATGTGACACTTATCCCACAGATACAGCTGCTGTGAAACTTATTCCATGGATATGATGAAATTCACACTACAGGGTATATTTGAAGCCCAAATAACCTAAAATGAATCATGTGTGAAATGAGGTTATCCATTTTGCCATAGGAACCATAATTTCTGAATTGTTTGACATATCCCTGTGTCTGAACTCTTTAATTTTCGCATTGAACACAGCACTAGTTGGATTCATGGCTCGGTTTGGTATAAAGACAGGTACACCATGTCAGACAAGAAGCATGTTTATCCCTGTATCTTCTCTTTGGCAGTCAACAGACATCAAAAGTATGTGAGAATACTTTGTATGTGTCCTGGTTCTTCCTGCACGTGTGTTTCCCAGTTTCTGCAGTCAATACTACAGGACTTCCCTACAAGATTCCAAGCTCTTTGAGAAGCAACGTGTAATCACTTGCCTCTCCACCTCTTCGTTATCCCACAGATTTTTCTCATTTCTGCCTTAGTCTCTTTACAAGCTGAAGTCCTAATCCAGTTAGTATAGACTCAAGAAGAAGCTATTCTATGTGCTAGGTCATTCCTGTTTCCCTTTTTTGGGGCAGTCCCGTAACTCAGCTCTCTTTTAGATAAGGTAATGTTCAAGACACCAGGGCAGCATGTGCTTATACAGTGGCAAAAAAGATGTTTCCTCTTCAGTTCTCACTTTCCTTCTTAATTAATTTCTAACAGCTTATTTGCCTTTCTGACCACTGGAAAGCACAGAGTTGCTGTTTTAAGAAAGCTTTCTAGTATAATTCCTAGTAATTAGAGCCCATAATTGTCTAGGTTCACTGTGGATTTTTTTTTTCCTCACATGTATTATTTAGCATTTAGTGGCCTGGAGCTTCATCAGGGAGCCAGCACTTCTGAACTTTGCCCATGATCTGGTGACTCTGACTGACCATATTTGTCTGTTCCTATAAAAATATCATGTGATGTGTTCTGAAGCTGCTGTAGCTGTGTGGTGGATGGCCACTAGCTCCGGGGAGCTGTGTCCCTTCTCATCAATCTCCAGATATCAACCATCTCTTTGCTATGGCCTCTCACTGTTGAGAGAGACCACCACAGGGTTTGAGATGCTCTGGTTCACCACGGAAATCACCTAAGACAGCTGAACCAGAAATACAGGGATCCTGACTTAGTAAAAAACAGTGTGATATGGCCTGTCCCAATCACAGTGTGGAGGCTCTTCAGCCAGCTCTTAAGACCCAGACTATGGCCTCACTTGTATCTTTTCACAGACTCTGAGCGACTGGAAAGCTAGAGCTGAAATAAATTGAAGAACATAAATATTATTCCTCTGATACTGCAACAGCAATTAATATCACGAATTTTTTCATGAGTCTTGTGTCCACTATGTGTGTGTATATTTTCTTTCAAAAGTATTCAATGTTTTCTAGAACTCAGCAGGCCTTTATTAATCTCCTACCAAGTCATCTTGCCCTAGAGATTCCCCTGTTTAATCAAGGATTTTTAGAAACAGCTTTCTAGAAAGCTCTGGGAATAAAAGTTCTGCTTTGTCACAGGCAGACATTTCAAAGCCAGAGATACACCTGCACCCTCACACACATACATGCACACACACATAACTGCAGTGCTATATATACATAACTACATAGCAAGTCCTAAAATCTTCGGTATTCAAAAATACACTCTTCCCTGAAGTTTTTTTGAGAATGCTTTATGGGATGTAATTGTAAGTGATCTGAACATGAAGGAAATATCACCAAGATTTCTTTCATTTTCTCCTTCCCTTCTCCATTTCTCCAAGGTATTTTTCTCATGCTCTCTTCAGCCAAACAGAATTGCATGGACTGCTATTAATTTGAAAATCCAGCAAGAAAAGGCCAGCAAGAAACTTCCCTTTAGAGCTATCACCAAAAAATTATCTCCACACAGGGAGTTCCATGTTTTCGTGAGCTCATAAAAAAGTACAATATTTACTCTTGTACTCTATAACATTTACTCTTGCTTTAATTTTTTGGCTAAGTTTAAAATACTAGTTTTGACATTTTTCCTCAAGAATATGTTGCTTAGTCTGCCAAAAGGGAACTAGCATGAGCTCAGGCTTTATTGAGGAGGTGAAATTTTATTGTGCTTCTCCCACCTTTAAAAAAATTCTGTGTTGTAAAATTTGGCATTACTTTATATTCCAAATTCCATATGTACCAAACAAGCTAATTTAGGACAATGCAGACCAGATAGGCTTTTAAGCAGAAACTATTCCTGGAACAAAATCTGACAGGTCTGCGCAGCTGGAATAGGTTTAAGCCCTGGCTCTAAAATATTTTGGAGAGGTTTTCTCTCACCATATGGACTTTAAGAACAAAAATTCTCTGGAGTTGATGTAAACTTCCAAGACCAGATCCCTGAAATTTCAGCAAGGAGGCTGAAAGCTAATAGCAAAAGTTGACATCCACAGTGAAAGGAATCCTGTAGGAGTCCTTTGGGATACATAAATATATATGCCCCCATATCCATGAGTGTGTGGAAGGTGTATTCAGAATGGAATTTGTGGTCATTGCTTGTGGTTTGTATCATTGAATCGGTTGTCTGCAGCCAGAGCCCTAAAATCTACACCCTAAACACTTTCTTTCTGCAGCCTCTCATCATTTACTCTATATCCCTGAGAATTCTGCCCCACTTACTGTCTCTTATAATATATTTGTTTACTATTCAGTAAACCTCTTACCCTGCTTTGCTGTAAAAGCAGCTAGAGCCTCCCTGGTTTTTTTGTGGTTTATACAAACAACTCTCTTGGAGTGTAGGGGATTTCACAATGCATCTATGTAACCTGTATTGACATTGCTGGGATGCTCTTGTTTTTGTCCAAGGTAAAAACCCACCCTTTCAATAATGTACATCATGTTGTGTCTGAACACATCTCACTATAAAATACAAAGATGTGGTAATCTGGAACCTGTAAACTTGCAGACCCCTATTTCTTTCTCCTTTTGCACATATTCACTTGTCCTTACCAATATACAATCTTCTGTGCTAAGCCTCTGAGCCACCAAGGACTAAACATAGGGTGGGATGCCTTTTGTATTTCATTATATCCCCAGACAACACATTACTCATTCTATAAAAAGCAGCACCTTTAAGGAATGTGTTTCTCCAGAGACCCTTGCAAAAATACTCAGTAGTGTTGGGATTTATCTGTGTAATCATTCTGTAATCTGGGTCAAAATCAGCAATCTAAATGGTAGACTGCTTTTCTCCTATGAAAAATGTTCACCTTCCAATCCAGAGTTAGAACATTTCACATCTAAAGGATCTGTCTCACAGATCTATAAACACTTCTCAAGACCCTGTGTTTAGGTGCCCAGTGCTCCTACTCTACCAACAGCATTCTCTTGTCAAATTAACACTCCAGACACATATGAGAGCCCCATGGTCAAGGTACTCCATGGGAAATAAAGTACTGTTGGAAGTACTACCCCCCACCAGAAGAGACAGCAGAGTGCCATAGCCACCAGGAAACACCACAGCTTTCAGCCAGAGCTGGTTCTGATAGAACACTTTTAACCCATCCTGTGGGGAGACCTGAGCCCTGCTGCCTTGCTGAGGCCAGCAACTTTGTTGACTTACCCTAAATAGCAAATACATGAGGAAAACCTTCTTAAGTGAGAAGCCTGCAGCTGGGCAGAGACAATGTAGGAGATCTGGAAGAGCTGTGCTAAGGAAAGCACTGGGAACATAAAACATCCAAGCCAGCTTGCAACACAAGGGCACTCACAGTGCCAGCCCTCCAACAGCACAAAGTTAATGGGGAGCTGTTACATGCTGCCTCCGTCTCTTTCTTGGCAGTCCCTCGACTTCATAATTAAGAATGATGCAAGTGTGATTAGAATATTCAGCAAAATCTGAATAGTTTATGGTTTCTACTAAGTTATTTCCCATGAATCCAAAGAGCTCATAAGATCATTCTGAATAATAAGTTATTCTTATAGGCACAGAGTATCATTATTTAATATTCATCATGACAGAATATAGTCATCTCACAATTTATGCTGCAGTATCGAAGATATTATCTAACATCCATTATCAGCTGTGTCTTGAATTGCCTATATTACATTTATTTAAAGAAATTCAGACAGGTGAGATGTTCTAAAAGGAAGCCATTTTCAAACAAGCAAATGAGGGAAAGGCACTGACTGCTGTAAGTGTAATAAAATCCTACTGACATCTCAAACTCATTATAGTTCACTAAAAAGTATAAAGGCTGATTATATGATAAAATAAATAGGGAGAAATAGCTTCCTTTCCTTTATAGGAAAGGAAGTGCAACAGCTACTCCTCATCTGCCCAGCATGTTTCCCATCCTTTTTGTTAATGCTGCATTCATAAAATAACCATTTTTTTCCCCTTGATTTTGTAAAGTTAGGCCTTGAACACCATTTAGGATATAGGGAATGCAATTTGAGAGCTATATTTACTGTTTCTAGACAAGTAATTTAACTGATCATTTCTTTTTCAGACCCAGAGAACTAAAGAAATTTTGCAGTACTGTTGATATGCCAGTTCCTCCCTCTGTCTTACTGATAATCAGATGCCAATGAGATGAAATTTAGCATCATGCAACTAGGCAACTAGGGTACCAAACTGGTTTTAAAATATTTAATCCTGTCAAAATCCTCACAGAAATATAAAGCCCACCAGATATGTAATCAGTGGTAGAAGAGTTAGATCATTATAATAAATCATCTTTTCAACACAAACTAGCACACCTAAACCATCGTGATTTGATAACCCTGGGAAAAAAGCTACTTTGGAATAATAATGGTTAATATAATTTCAGGTAAAACAGACAGGATCCTAGCGTCAAGACATATATTTGGAAAAGACTTTTTGTGGTGAGTTTGCTCATGTTTTTTTCCCTTGCACATCATGAGGATTTAATCATGCCTGAAATTTTCATCACCACTTTCTTATTGATGATGTTAAAAAGACAAAGTCAGACTTGGTAGGTTGCTAGAGAAAACAAGGTTTCCCTGAAGCCTGGGAGGGGCTGAGCCAATTCCTCTCAGCCCATGGATGAGCTTCAGTACCTGTGTGGGGGCAGGCAAAGCAGGTAGTAAGTCTGAGTCCTGCCTCCCTTCTCTCCACTCTGCTTCAAAATCTTGCTACTGCCACAATAAAACTCAGTTTGCTAGTGATGCCAAGATGCCTGAGGAGCAAACAGGGCAAATTTACCATACTGAGTGCATTTATTCAAAGTCTTTCTGGTTTTGTCTTTTAAATTATTGAACAGCAGAGTGAAGTAAATGAAAAAGGGACATCAAAACATAGCTACAGACATCATTAGTCAGACATCATTTAATGTTTGTTTTCCTCAAGGCCAAATATGTATCTTGATGTTACATAATGCTGCTATAAATTGATTAATAATTTGACAAACTAAATGATTTTTTGCTCATTTAAAGATTGCTTTTCCTTGTATCAGTCCTATTTTGATGATGATGAGACATATGCATCAAGTCCTTTTTAGTCTCAAGCCACAGCCATACTAGGATTTTTCTAAACCAGGGCGTATGGAATCATATAGATGGACACCATACCTGGGTGACAGCACATCTCAGAGCAGTCTCATCTGAAACATTAGCCTTTTAGCTTTTTCCACTAAGAAAGAAAAGGAACTGAATAATTTAAAAAACCCAACAACAACAAGAACAACAGCAAAAAACCAAACAGAGAAAAACAACTCTACACAATAACAAGAGTATTTGGGTAATTTGAAGCACTTCATCCCCTTCTTAAAGTGTTCCAGAAATGACTCTGTGTGGCACTTTGTGCCATGATCAGTCAAAGATTGGATGTGATTATCTCAGAGATCTTTTTTCCAACCTAAATGATCCTGTGATTTTGTGAAAAGGCTTTTGGCAGTGCCCCAAAACCAGCACCTGGCTTAATGCCCTAGAAAGGCCAAGGGGGTGCTGGCCTGCCAGCACCACCAATACCCCAAGCAATTTGAAGCAGGGATATTCCATCACTGCTTCCAACAGCCATTGCCAGAGGCAGGAGCCCACAAAAATGCTGGATCTGTTTGGCCATAGGATTGGGTTTCACATATCTTACAGAACTAAAGAGGAAAAATGCTGCAGGGAGTGTAAAAGGAAAGCCCCAGCCCTGCAAATCTTTGCATGGTGGAGGGCCTCTGTGCCCACAGTGCAACTTAAAGGTCTAGGGTCAAAAGACATTTAAAGAATTCCTTTTTCCATTAATTCAAGCCTTTTCCATGCTGTTTGCAATTAAGGAATAATGCATTTAATTACAAATCGCACCAATCAGTCATGACTTCCAAAAAAGTCAAGGGAAAGTTGCTTTCCCTTACTTCCACTCATGTAATTGACAAGCACAAGCCAGTGTGCAAACTGAAACAGTAAAAGCAGTGCGTTTATCTGTTGGAGTCTATATCCTTCTTCACTTGCAGGCTGCTTTGGTGACAATGATTCTGGCTGGACTTCTGGTGCCTTGCCGCACAGTAGTTCTAAATTGGAAAAAAAAACAAACAAACAACCAAAAAAAACCACAGAATAAACTTCGAGGAGCCAGCATGTCTTTTATGAAAATACCATCCTATCTTTAAAAAATAAAACATAAAGAGAAAAGCAAATATGCAAAAAAAAAAAAAAAAAAAGGGAAAAAAAGGTTCAATCTCTTAAATATAAGAATAACCACCCAAATCTGTCTGTAAATTGTTTTGGAAATATGTGGTTCAAGTTTGGCTGTAGGACAGGAAGCTAGTCACTCTTGAGGAGAGATGCCAACAATTTTGCAGTGAGCAGTGTCATTCAAGTCTTCGATGAGAGCTGCAAGCCTTACAGAGCAGCTTTGCGGTGTTTCTGAGCTGGTGGTGTTAATAGGCAACAGCATATGTAAGCATCCTTGACACATACAGCTTGTCAACACATTTCAATCTCAGGAGGAATCTAAATAAAATCTTTGCCTAGTACATTCAATACTGATTTCAAGAGGCATGAAGGAAAGGGGAGGGCAAGATTAACGCATATAAACTGTGGAAATCTTGGATTTTGAATCATTCAAAGCAATGAAAATCAGCAGTGGCTTACTTAATCTTTTATTTCCTTTCCATAATGAGCCTTCCTCTATGAATGCAGTTCTCTTGCCTCTCAGCTGTTTTCTGCCACTTTATAAAGCAAATATAGCTTCAAATTTGACAGTTTTGTTGTTGTTAGTCTGTGTTCTGGAACAAAATCTCCTGTTGATCTAAAAAGCCAGCAACTCTCAGTCCCATCCTGCCCTCATTACCGTCTTGTCTCTTCAGTGCAAAGACTTTCTTCACCTTCTTGTTTTTTCAATGCTTTATATCACCCACAGGCTACTTCCACATTTGCATTTCATCCTGAACTTTAAAAAGAGAAACCACAACTAGCAGTGCTGCAGGGCAGTAACACCGCATCCTATAAACTGTCTGGTCCTCAGCTGATAGAAAATTTTCTGACAAAAATTCAACTGCAAAAAATTTTGCAGGACAAGGGCAGCCAGTAACCAATTCCACCAGTCACAGCAGCATTACAAACACCCACAGAAAAATTGCTTTCTTCTCCTATCAAACAGCTTCTGAGGGAGAACACATTTTGGGAGTTGCTGCTTCTGAAAGCCTGCAGCGTATGAGCAACATTAGCTAGGTTTGTGGCTTCTTGTTGGAGCAGCTACATTTAATAAGAACAGTCCCTCTGAATGTGACAGAGGAGCTGTCTACTTCACATCCAGACTCCCACAGCAACGAGCAGCAGATGCCTCTGGTACAGAGCGAGTACTGGGCAAGTATGTCAGGATACCTCCCCCAGTGCAACTTCCCTGCTTCAAACAGTCTGGAGTTTGGGCACATCCTCAAACAAAAATATGATCTACTGCTGAGCAGGCAAAGGATTTTTCTTCTTTTACTTTTTCTATGTTTTGGCGTAGATAAGCCTGTGCAAATAAAACCTGCTTTAACAGTGATTTTCACTGTTGGCCAGATGCTGTGTAAGGAAGGACCTCTTTTGGTTCATTTGCAGTCTTCACAGACCAATTCAAGATGGCTTGTTTTTGCAGTATAAAAAATTATAATGACAAGCATTACCACTGCATTGTTCAAATCATGGTATATGCAGCATTTCAAAATTTAGCATTTTTTCTTTTATTCTTCAATTCCAGTTAGTTTTTAAATTCAAAACACTAAGCTCAGTTGAAGGATCCTAAATACTTATAAAAACAGCAAACTAAGATGTGCAGTTTCCAACTTCTTCAAATTCATGAATTGTTTCATTTTATACAAATCTTCATTTAATTTTCTTTTTTTCTTTTTTTTTTTTTCTCGTAGACAGGCGAAATGAAGACATTCACAATGCTTACTGGGAGAAAAAAATCTTTTTACTGAAAGAAACTTCTGGATTTTTTTCAGGCATTCAAGAATGATCTGAATGTGAGTATTTTAACCCTGGTGGCTGGCCACCTAGCTTTATGTAGATCTGCTTGGGTGTACACACTACCACATGAAGCCTTCTGCCCATCCCCTGTTAAACAAGGCAGATACTGATGTGGCCCATCAGCCCTTCCACATACCATCTCCTCTGCAGAACCTCAATCTGCAGTCTTGGGCCTGCTCCAGACACAGCCATATGATGAAATGAAGGGAACATAAGAACATATGGGAAAATCAAATTTAAATGTGGGTTTGCTCTTTATCCTAGGGTAAAGTCCCAGTAGTTGCTTTTCCCTTACCCATTTCCCGGAGTGTTCAGCATAAACAGTACACTGGAGTCAAACATCTCTACTCCCTAACATGCTCATGGCCACTTCTAGTTCTAAGCAAGTGTCACTAAAGTAAGGTTAATAATGCATGAAGCCCATTTGTGAATATACACTTTGTAAAATGCTTCAAATCCACCATCCCTTGTTTTTTAGTGGAGAATGCACAGCCATGCAAACTACCCCATTTGGCGCACACATGGAGAGACAGGAAAAAGATGTGAAGAAAATGCTTCTGTTTCAAAGGTTTGATGATGAGATGTTTCCCAGCAAATAGTATTTGGACTTGAAGACAGAGAACCACAAAAAAAGCCCCAACTTTAACAGCATCAGCTTCAGTAAGCTTTGGTAGAGAAGCATGGCAAACAACAGTGGAGACATTCCAATACTTAGAGATGCCACTTTTTCTCTTTAAGTTAACAAGTTAAGAAGAATGCTGAAAGGCTAAGTACAAGAGCCTATTAAAAATATCACACCAGGAGACTAATCATAGCTTAATCATGACTTGCTTAAATTCACTCATAATAATTATAACTGAAACTTGTTATTAGAGTGGCCCAAGTCTTAGATTTCCCCCCTGACAACAGTAAAAACAGTTAAAAAGCACTACATAGCAAAGCTCATTGAGAGAAAAAAAGCTTTCCAGCAGTATAGGAGGAGTGTTCAGAGGGGTGTAAATACTGCTTATAGTCTTATATGTAAGGGCTGTTTTGAGTGGTACTATCTGTTCCCTCTCTTTCTCCCACACAATACAAGAGTTCTCAGATGAGCAGGGCTGCCAATGTCAACAAAGAGATCCAAACAAACATGGATTTTCAAGCTACTCAGTCCAACACATCTGTCTATCCTCTCCTGGTGCACTTTCACAGTTGGATTAAGATGATCTAAACCCACATTCTCGTCAGAAGGGGTAGAGCTGTTCCCAGCCACTTGTTCATTCCCTGTGCCAGAGACTGGGCTCACACAAACATCTGGCTGCCCAGACTCACAAGCTGATGCACAATTGAAAATTAACCCTGAAAAGTAAGGTTGCTGACTGAAAACAGATTCAAGCCACTAAACAGCTGCCTGTAAAACAGTGCTGGCAGAGGGAAAGGAGCACACAAAGGTAGGCAGACAAAGGGCAGTAGTGGCTGGTTCAGAGATTGCATGGACTTAGATGAACTTTACCTGACAGCAAACTGCACCCTGAAATCAATCCCTACATTGCTCATGAGGCCCCAGCTCCCAGGGACATCAGTTTGTTTCATCTTTTGCTTCATACCCTGTGTTGCTGGAACAGCCAGGAACCCCTACCCAGGGAAGTGGGGGACAGAGCTCCATCTCCCCCCTGCCTATCCCCTCAAGAACTCCTATTCAATCTCTGCTACTCTATGCCCCATCCATGGTGAGGGTAATCAATATTACCTAGATCCCTATGGATTAGTGTTTGAAATAAATCACTTTTCTAGAACTTCTCAGACTACACCAAAGCACTAGTCCTCCTTTCCTTTTGGTACAGCTTCTCTTGGGACATTTCTCTTAGAACCTTATGCAATGTAATGGATAATTTTTTCTTGCACTTTCACAATCTACCTTCTTTGGTTTACCTGGTTTGATATAAATAGGACATTCAGCACAAGTTGCCAAATATAAGTATGTGAGATTAACATCAGGAGACAAAAAATTCTTATCTGAGTTGCACTTATCATCATAAGACTATCAGCTTACCGTTAGCTCATCAGCTAAACATTACTGTCTTCCAACCTGAGATGTCTTGAGATTCTGCCTGAATACCATGGGTCCCTTCTGGTTAGCAGACAATTTATTTTAAATCTAAATGTACAGACAGAAGACAAATAGCAGAATTTGGAAGAAAACTGCAGTTTGAATCACAGATACTTCAACCATCTGGCTCTGTGCAGGTTGACCATCTCACAACAGAGACTCAATTACAACAAATACGAAATGAGGGACAATCACGGTGGGACATTTAAACCACAGATTATCCACAAAACTGTTTCCCTCAAAGGTCTTTCTCAGTGCTCAGGGAACAAGTCTGGAGGTGTGTTACATGGGAGGAAGTTCACTGCAAGGAAGGAAATGTCTAAGAAACAGACACTATAGGAATTTAGGCACTTAGTAAGTAGGTCCCATGTAAGTATAATTTTGGAGGCCTGGTGGAAATAAAAATTGTTTTGATACTTATGTGAAAGCAATAGACAGAGAATATGCAAATGAAGTTTAAGATTATATTTTTATTACATTTCAGGGCTTTAAGATCTCCACATGGTGAGGTCAGCAGCATATGTGTAGCAGATAATTCAAACAAAAAGCCAGAGGAAAAAAATACACTTTCCAATTTCAGAAAATAAAAATAATCAGAGAACAATTATCAAAGCTTGAGCTGTTTTTTTCCATTTGAAAATAGAACAAAGCAAGATTTGATGAGTGAGTTTTAAAATTAATGATTCAGGCTTAACATGCTTTAGAGGAGATAAACTTGAATTTAAAATAGTTTTGTAAAGCAAGGAATGAAGTTGCCAACCACCCAGTAAGGGAGGGTTTGCCTCTTATTTGATTTCTGACATGAAAGTCACTAAATTCCAACTCTCCTGATGAATCACTGAGAGTGGGTTAAGATAAGCCACAACTCTATATTTTTTGTTTCTTCAAAGTTTTATGTTACGGTCCAATAAACAAGATTTCTCTTGAGTCATCAAGCAGTCAGCTATCAGTGTTAGATTTATTCTCATTTGCTGAAGAGTATTAAGTGCCACCATCACTTAAGCCAAGCAACCTAGCACATTTTAGCTAAAGTAGACAAGAAATATAGGTTGTTTTAACAATGGAAGAGGGTGATATTTTTAAGGCTAGCTTAGAGCATACTTGTGGTAAAAAATCAAGAAACCTTGATCGTTTTTGAGCACCTCTTTGTCTCAGAGTCTGAGAAAGCAGTAAATCACAAACATATCTGGGTATCAGAGTCTGTATCTGAAGGGATCCATTTTCTTGATGATATGATTTATAACCATTTATTATTACAGCTTGTAATCTACACCTGTTTGTCCACAACACTCACAGCAGTATGTAGTGAACCAAGAGCATTGTCCTAGGGTATACAGCATACAGATTTAGCTCTACAGGGGATTTTTGATAGCTATCAATATCTTATATGGTAATAGCATTTCCAGCCAACTAAATCCTAGACAGAAGCTGTCACTAGGCCCTTGCTGGGAGGGAGAGAAACTATTAAACATACATCAAACCAGCTGCCACGCAAACCTAAAATGCAAGAAAAAACTGTACAAATAGATTTATAGAAAATGTCAGGGGAAAAAAACAAAACAAAACCAAACAAAACCCAGTGGTTTGAGGCTAATAGCAACCACAAGTTTTTCAAAGTACATTCATATGCAATAACAACAGCCTCCAGAGCTGACAGCATCTGCTCTCTGGCCGTCCACAGTTTAAAATGCAAGTAGGTCCTTCAGAGTGAATCAAGGCAAAGAAAGCAGAAACAATTTCTAAAAAGGAGTAAAACAGTCTGTTAATCATTACCACCCTTTAACAGGAAAAGTGAATAAGTAGCTCTTTTGATCCTGATTTATTTTTTACCAGATTTTACCCAAAAGTACAATTTGACACAAAACATATGCAACCAATCAGAGACCTAGCTCTCAAAGGTGATGTTCACGCAAGTTGCATGTCAATGGGAATCAGGTGTGTCAAACCCCTTTCTGGATTGGGAACCTTAATGCAGGCAGACAAGAAGTACATCTCTCACCCATTTCTCCGTTCACCAAATTTACCCTGTGGGTGCTTTGCTAGGTCTCAGTCTTGGTAGGAAATGCGTTCTTTCTCACAGATGATCAGCTCTTTGCAGATATTGCCATTTCTGCAGTACTCCACTCTATCACTGTTCATGGGGAAAAAAGTCTCTTTTCAGAACAGTTACAAGTGAGGAAGGTTGTAGCATTCCCCTTCTTGGAGATATTCAAAAGCCATCTGTACATGGTCTAGGGCAACTGCCGTCATTTGGACCTGCTTAAGTGGGACCAGATAATCTCCAGAGGTCATCTCCCTTACAGCCTCAACTACTCAGTGATTCTGTGATGTGCAACCTCCTCTCAGGCACCTGCAGAGGGATCTATAGTTCTGAATTACAGAAAAAAGGCTGCCAGAACATGATTACCTTCAAAACAGCAGTCAGAGCTTTTGTGTGTTACATATATTCTACACAGCAAGGAAACCTTGTCTTTGGGCCCAGTCTTTCTTACAGCTTAAATACCTGTATCAGTTTGGGATTTACAGGTGTTCTAGCTTACAACAGATTATTCCTAAAGCAGAGCAGGAGCCATTTCAGACATTGCCTGGTAGCGATGAAGACAGTTATTACCTTCTCTCTGTTCGGTAATATCTCTGCCTGAGCATCTGCAGGCAGGACTTCTGCACACCTGGCATCAGAGAGGATGCAAACCCATACACCTATGCTCCTAAAGCTACTGGAGTTTTGCAGATGTTTAGAGGGAGAAAGATTTTTAGCCACATTTTGTCAGAAGCCACACTTTTGGACCTGTGCTTGTTCTCATGAGTGAAAGAAACCAGCAGGTTTTTGCAGAGATGGGAAGAGCCATTCACATTGCAGCATCATCAGAGCAAGGTGCTGAGAAGGAAATGGCTGGCTCATGCCAAGTCTCTCATTTCCCATGGATGAATTTCATAACCACCAGCCAACTCCACATACATGAGGACAGGATGCTACTGATGCTCTTTCACCCAATTGTTTGAGCAAAAGTGTCGATGACCACTATTTCCAGAAGAACTTTTAGGCACCAGCTGCTGCCTTGCAGACATAGTGACTGACAGATATGATGGAAATTCTATAACCCACAAACACACTCATCATTTGGGTCCCAAAGGAGGCTTGGAAATGTCTCAAAATTACCCTTTAGGACTTAGGCACCTAATTTTGCTAAACTCTAAATGAATAAACATTTTTGTATTTCCTGAGGTATGACTGCAGGTAGGGACACATGAATTAGAAAAGAAAAGAATGAGAACAGATTAGTATTAATCAAGCAATGTAATATAGGAGAATATTAATTATGCAATACCTGATAGTTTATTAACTTGCTTTATTTGGTGTTCTGCAGTGATAAATTCTGAGGAAAGACTGCTAGTGCCATTTGGGGGACAAGAGCCTGAACAATTGAACAAGACTGGTTCTGCCTTTGGAGAAAAATATTTCTGTATGTCACTATTCAAGTTTGGCAACTGAAACAGGCAAAGCCACTAAAAAGAGATAACTAGAATAATGGATGTTAAATAATGACATATCTGTATGATTTATAAACTCTAGATTTAAAATTCACCTAATTGCAAGCAGAATACAGTCTCCCCAATGTATCAAATCTTATGTTTTTCACTAATAATGAACAGCATAAATTTAATCTTGACTCCATAAAATGATCTTTTTCTTAGCAATGGCCATAAAGAAACATCATGCTACTGAAGCTACCCAGATTAATTTGTGAAGATGGCAATACAAAGATACCGCTCTAGAAGCAACTTCAGCATTTACCAAAGTCACTCATGGATTTTTATCTCCAGTCACGAAGATTATGGCTATATAGTCTGGACTGCTGTGAAGCAGCAGTGGCAGACAAACAATTTCTGCTTCAAAGACCATGAATTCCTGTTGAGACACCTCCTCACTTTCCAAGGGCTGTGTAGATTTACAGTTTTTATGTTATATTGTGTGACACAGTGGCTGTTAGCCCCTTCTGTTAAATATGTACCCCATGTGCATAGAGTGGCTGTCTATACACATACATGGGTTTCAAAATGGGCTATCAATTAAGAAATCTTACATCTGTAGGAGAAGGGAATACAGGTGAACTTGTCCCTGGTAAGTGACAGCTGTGTTAATTACCCAATACAGCCTCACCTCTGATGAGTCACAGCTATATCCAATAAAGATAAGTGTGATAAAAGAGAATGGCTTAACTGGTGAGAGAAGGATCATGAATGGGAGGACGATCCTGAGGAGAGAGAATCACTGCTGTGAGGCCAGTCTGGGTCTGCATTTAGAGCCTGCAGTCACAGTCTAGCTAGGTAAAAGCCTGCATTCAGAGTCTGCAAACTAGTACATACAGTCATAGTTTAGCAGGAAATAAGCAGCAGTCAGAGGCTGCAAGGGAAACCTACATCAGGAACTTGCTGCAGCCAGAGTCAGTGAGTGGTTGGCGTTAGGATGGCTGAGCTGCAAAGAGGAATAAACCAGGAGCCTTTTCATGCTGTGATAAGCAAGAAGTCTGTGTCTCCACTCATTTCTACGCCCTAACAAGAGGGCTGCTGCAACAACATCTTTCAGAAGAATCAATTGGATGTACACTGGAAGTCTACTTGAAGAGTCCTCCTCTTCTCTTGGCCCACCCCCAATTGCAACCATCTCCTCACCTGGGGCAACACTGTGACTTCATCTTCCTTGTAAAACCTGAACCACAAAGGCATGACACAGGCCCAGTCCACATCTTCATGAATACATCATCACCAAGGCACTGTATTACCTGAATCAGCTTTTTCATTGCCATTAAGGGATCTGTGGGTCCTAATACCTCAAAAGACACCAAAAAACCTTTTTCCTAGCAACATAACTGCAAAATCAGCCTTTGCATCACTATGGGAGGAACTTATGCTGAAAACAGCTGTAATATTTTCACAGACGAGAGTAGTGGTAGGCTTACGGGTTTCCCTTGGTAATGTCCTTTGGACCATGAGCTATATTGAATCTCCAGGCTTTCCAGAACTGAAGGGGAGATCAAACTTAATGAACAAGTGTGGTGGGCCAGCTTTGACAATCAGCCAAACACCCACTCAGCTTCTCCTTCTCTCCTTGAGATGTTCACACCTCCTGGCTTGTTCTGGTCCGTACAACTGAACTTATTTAACAGGGTAGTAAATAGCAAAAGGAGAAATGAAAACTTGTGGAGTGAAATAAAAACAGGGAGATTGCTTCTTGTTACAAACTCATCTTGGTGAAAATTAACTTAATTTGTTGCCTATTGGCAGGGAAAAAAAAGACAAATACTGAAACAATACCTTTCCTTCCCCTGCCTTTCCCACAACCAACCTCCTTTCTTCTCTCCTGCTTCCTCTACCAGCACCAGGAGGTTTGGGTGTAGATGAGGATGGACAATTATGATCAGTACACAGCAGCTCCTATCTGTTACTCCCTCCTCCCGACATCTTCCCTCTGCTCTGGCATGGCTTTCCATTGGCTACAGTCCTTGTCAAGGAAGTCTGCTCTGGGATGGTCTCTCAACGGGCTGTGGTATCTGTTCTGGCACCTGGAGCACCTTCTCCTCCAGCCTTGTTGTTGAACCCAGTTGTTTCTCATCGTTTCCCCCCTCCTCCTCTGCCTGTGCAGTATTTTCTGCCCTTTCTTGAGCACATTTTCCCAAAGGCACCACCAGTTTGGCTGATGGTGCTTTGACCTGCAGTGAGTCCACTGGAGGCAGTCATGTCCTGCATGGGCAGACCTTGGTCTATTCTTGGGGGGGTCACCCCCACCGTGGTCACCCAGTACCACAGGAGGCAGAAGGAGGCAGCACCACAATTCCAGTTTCTGCACCAGCTGACTGTCAACACCTGCTTTGGGTGATTTGGTACATACCAGAGCACTCATTTCTGAAATCTACCACTTGCGAGGCACTGGAAACCCTGGCAAAGCGTGAGGCTTTACTATATAAAGCATCCTAAGAAGGAAATGAGTTAGAATGAAGAATGGAGTTATTTGGAGAGAATGTCCTTGCTGGTTTCAAAAACCTGCTGTGTAACTGGGAGAAATCCAGACTTGCAGACAGCCGAAATGGAGAATGAGCTGGTGAATCTGCAGTGTCAGAAAGGAGAGGAAATGTCTTTTCAAAAAAATGCAAATTTATTGGCACTGCAGTAGAGAACATGCAAAGATTTAATTTTCATATATTTAAATGGTCCTGAAGCGTACAAGGTGGAGAAACCACAAATGTGTATTCCCACACTAAAAACAGATGCCTTATTCTGCAAATTACATTTATCATCCATACCTGGAATAAATCCCCTTGTACTGTCACAAGGAGCACTAAGCTCCAGTGAGTCTTTTGAAGGCATCTGTGCTTCCTTAGGTGAAACTTGGTAATGTTAATGCATCTACTAGATAGGAAATCCCCTCATCTTGATGTGATCATATATTCTACACCATAGCAAAGAAAAATCTCTAAATTAGAAGAACAAGATTGAGATGGGAGGGACTGTTCCAAGCACTGCTCTGTGTCTTAGAGAATTAGACACGTTTATAACAGAATTTTCTTAGTCATATAAAAATACCACATAGGGAGCTCAATTTCACTCTGGTTTTCAGTATCAGGCAACATTCAGAGGCATCTCAGGCAGCACTGTGGAATTAAATAAAAAGAAATAATTATTGGTCTGTGAAATGAAATAAAAAAGAAATCATTATTGGTCTGTGATTAAAACATTAAAATGTTGCAGCTAGAAATCAATTATTATTCTGATCACTTTGAGCCCCTTTGTAGGACTGGAGCTAAAGTCTGACCACAAAATTCTGTACTTCTGAAGGCTGGTCATTTCTCAGAAGTATGAAAATGCTCAGAGAAAAATAACCTGTTTGGGTCTCCACAGGCAAACTAGAGTTTAGATTTGGTAATATTCAATCAACCAAACAAAAAAGGCTCTCTCCATTTTCTAGCTGTAGACAATTTCTCTCAAGAAAATCCAAATGAAGTATGACTGCAGAAGTTTCCCAAAGGCTCTATTCTTTGCTTTGCCCTACTTTTTATTTCTTCCCCTAAAGTAATGTCCCCAGGTTTTTCTGCTTTATTCTCAGCACGAATTTTTAGCAGTAAATTCAAATAATGCTGCTGTTTCTCATTCAAAACTGAGAAGGTCTCTAACTACTTTAAGATCAAGGAAAACTGGATAATCAGTACTGGTAATTTTCTGGAGAGCACTCATGTGGTGGGTCATCTAAATGGAAGCATACGGAATTAAATCTTTCCAGTCCTCTCCAGAGCAACCCTATATTGATCAGTGTTCCCAGAAACACAGAAAACATCTTTTTCCAGTGTCATACAGCCTGATGGGAACCAAAGATGCATAATGCTTGATCACTGACTTGTACGAGCACTGAATTCAGACATGATTTCAAGAATAATACAGAAATGTAACATTTGCTTCTAAATATTTTTCATTTACTACCTGGCTAGAAGTTATAGCACTTGTACTTCTTTCTTCTCCATTTTTAAATCTTTAGCACTATAAGCTTCACAGTTTTGGGCTCAGCAAGAACAAGATAAACATTATATACAATTTTAGGATCTCTGTGGCTTTCATTTAATTCTCAATATGTAGGTTTTGGCATCCAAAGTCAAACAACATTTCTGAGATCAGGCATTGGAGAGACGGAGATAAAGAGCAAGATAAAAACAAGCTTAAAGTTTCATTAGCACAAAGCCAGTGGTGGGTGAAGGTGGGATTTTGAACTGTTTTCTTCTAAACATCTGCTGAGGCTGAGGTACTGATTGAAAACAACTGCATTTGAGAGGCTGCTCTGACTGTAGTAATTAGTCCTACAATCACTGCATGCAGGTGTTTAATTACTGAGGCCCTGCTAGCAACATGGTTTTATTGAATTGGCGTTTTCCTTTTGTGGCCTTTACTGCTGTGTGTTCACACTTGCTGGGATGGTACCCTTGAGAGAGCACACCTTTAACCTTCAGGGTTTATTTCAGCTGTCTGAAAACAGGCAGCCCCACAGGTGTCCATGAGCCCAGGGCAGAGCATCATGGTGGGAGCAAACAGGCTGTGCAAACAAAGGTTACCCACTAAGGCACACCCTGGGGGAAGCAGGGATTCACATTAACTCCTGACTTCCAGGACACACATCACCTTTAACCAACCATTCTGAGATCAGGATTAGAATTTTCCCTCATTCAGAGCAGCATCAAAAGCCATTTTAAAAGTTTGGTTGTTATCTCACATTAGATCAAAACCTCCAGGACAAACTACACTAAAAAATTCTTTGTTAAGTGTCTAAAAAAGGAGCTCCTTTTTAAACAACCATTAGTAGTCAGCTTCACATTCCTTTCCCAGAAGCAAAATTCCTATTCCAATGTTATGAACAAAACAATCCTCATGCTGAGACTGACAACTACGTGCTTAAAGAGTGGTACTACCACCTTCACTTTCACAGCAAAAATAACCTATTGTTTATGAGGTTTGTTGTTCTCTCCTCAGGAAGGTAGGTAATTTAAAATAAACAGATCATAGAGTTGGCCCAATGGAGTAAGCAGCATTCTTCAAAATTTCTGCAAATGAAATCCAATGTTCACAAGCATTTGTGATCAGTCTTTGTGTGTTCATCTCTCCGTCTTTTCTATATATGCTACCAGTGACCACAACTGAACTTCTGAGACCCCTCCTCAGGGATTTATCCACAAGAACAGAAGTACACTTCTCTGAAGGTGTTTACACCAGAAGTTCCAGCACTAAAGTAATTGCTTCTGTCAGAAGTACAAGACACATTTTACAAAGACATTTAACCCTGCCTTGAACAATCATAGATCCCTCACATGCAGCAGTAGGTTGTCTCCTTAATTATGCTCACTTTCAGTTTTGTGCAACACACACACTCCCAAAAATGTATTGTGATGGTTATCCCCTGAACCAGTCTCCTCACTACTACAAGCTAACTGCTAATCTTCAGACCACTGCTCTCCTCCTTACGCACAGATTTTGCAAGGCTGAGCACCAGCTGACACTCAGCTTTCTCACTTTTTAAAGCATTTACAGCAAATTTATGTTCCTCTCTCACCATGTGCACAAGAACATTGGAGGCATTTTTATGAGGAAGGCTGTCAATCAAGATCAGCTTTTTATGTAAAGGATGTGATTTAATAAAATGGGAATTAATCCAGGGAAGCCTTACAAACCAAGATATGAAGGATGCCAAACATGACAACTTGGTGTCTGTCATTGGTGTGGAGTTGCAGGCAGAGCTCTGAGCATGTGAAGCCCATGATGAATGGACACCTAACCCATACCCCATCCCCATGCTGACAGCTTCAGGGTGCCCTGGGATGCCAGAGAAGAAGGCTCTTCTCCTGGCTGTCATTTTTTGGCCCTCAGAGACTTTTTGGTTACTTCTGAGTGATACTCCAGAAGTACTGAAAGCTGGAGTGGTCTCCTCCTAATAGCCATGACATTGTTTCTAAGACCTGTTCGCTCAAAACCTGCTGCCAGAACTACCCTGACCATAAAACAAACAAAACCCACAATGATGTGTAGAGTGTTGGCTGCAACAGAAGCACTGAAGTTTGCCACTCTTGTTTCACTCCTAACAAAAGAGAAACATCACCTGGTGCTGGAAAGGACAGTGACTACTCCAGGAAATTGAAGTGTATGCTTCCAGAAGTTTGCTCCATCCTCACCAGTAAAAATTCTGGATGAATACAAAATGTGATGCACACAGGATGCATACAAAATGTGCTTGTAGAAACATCAGTATTAATTCTGCAGAACACACAAAAGCAGTGCTGTGTTTACACCCCAGACTATCTGAGAAGGTGCTCTGTGTCTCCTCTTGTACCAGCACCAGCCTTCATCCACGTAGGGATGTTCAGGCACAGGCTGTGAGGAGGAGGGCTGCGCTTGCAGAGCACCCCTTACACCACCCCTGTACCCACAGGACATATGGTCTGTGGACAGGACTGAGAAGAGAAGTGCTGGACACAATTTGCCTGGAAATTGCTTTCTGTTGCTATAAGTTACACTGCACAAAGAGGTTTGACGATGGAGCACAGTGGGAAATCTGAGCTGCCAAAGGGCTGAGCAAGGCTCACCCGGACAACCTCTCACCTACGGATGCGGTCACTTCCTAAACGTAAGAATTTTACATGACCTCTGTCTCTCCCAATAAAAGCAATATCTCAATTCACAAAGCAGAACCTTTGTTTTTATTCATCAAGATTTCAGAAACAAAAATACAGGTCTGAGCAATTATCCTCGGAGAAAAAGCAACAGCAAAACTGGAATGCATTAGCCATAAATGAAGCAATTATATCTAACCTTTGCTAACCTGGCAGGCCAATAGTATAAACAATATGCCAGGAGTTATTTGGGTCCTATAGACGCCCTTTAAAAAGCCAATTATCTGGAAATGAGTGACTCTGTCAGATGACAACGTAGCAGTCCTTCAGAAAAGTGCTGTGAGGGGTGTGTGAGGGGGTGTCTCTCTGCCTGGGCCCACATGCAGCTTTCCAGTATAATTGAACAGCTCTCCTTGTTCAGAGGAAGGCAAAGGTTTCTTTCAGTGGAAGGTCTTTGAAATTAATTACACTGCCTCTTGCTGGGGAACAGTAGGGCACACTTGCTTGGATGCTATGTCAACATGTGAGTAGGTTACTAAGGTGGAAAAAAAAGGTACAAATGCGAAGCAAAAAAAGACAGGGGAGACAGCAAGATGTATGCGAGTGCCAAGTCTCAAAAATGCCAAAATGAGATGAAACACAACTAACTCGGATTGTGTTACTAAAAACAGAAAGAAGAAAGTGCTGAAATGGCTGTCAGGGCACATATACAAACAATGGTTATGAAGCAGGTAGGACAGGCATGCCCATCCAAGGACAGGAACAAAGGTGAAAGGAGAGCCTTGATTTCAATTTGGTTTTATAAACAAAAATGCACATCTATATGCAATTTCAGAAAGAGCAGCGCATCAGTCATGGGACTTCTCCAGGTGACATGGCTGATCTCACAACAGGTATCTCCATCAATCGATGGGGGGGATTCCAAGTCCCAATGCTGATTCGGGCTCATTTATTTTGCNAAAGTTTATGAAACAAACTAAAACTATACTGCCCTTCTAAGACTCAGTAAGCGAGAATCAGGAAAATCTGAAAGGCAGACAATGAATGACATTTACCTGCCATTTTTCTTCCTATCTACATGCCTCTCCTCTCTCTGCTGTTCCACTTTCTCCCATTTCGTCCCATCCTCACTTACTCCACTGCTCTGAGCATCCATCCCATCTGTCCTTCACTTTCACACTCCAGCATCCACAAGTAAGAGACTGTAAAAGGGCATCAGAGACCATGTTCATGAGCTAGCACTGGGATGCAAGCCAGCATGTGCCATGTGGGCAAACATCCAAAGGATGTTGCTGCTGCTTGTTTGAGATGGGCCCTGATTATCTGCATGATGGTCAGGGGACTAGTGATGCTATTGGGGGTCTCATCCTGTCCAGACCACTTCTTTCTGCCTGTACAGGATGACAGCCTGGTTCTCACTGGCCCCAGTGAGACACAAAAGCCATTGCATGTGAAGAGCCTCTGAAGCAATACGAGGCCAGTGCTGTCTTGGGTGATGAAATTATTTACAAAAGCACTGTTGCTGGTGTAGGCTCCTAACTTTGCATGTACTTGTCTTCACAGGCCAACAAGAGAGAATATGAAAATTCATAAAGCAGCAGCAGAGAGCAATCAGAAAAACATGAGATAATAAAACAGTGAAGTACTGCATTATAATTATATGCTCTATTTCGACACAGACTGTATGGTTACCGCTTTGGAAAACAAAACATGACTATCACAGCATCCAAAGAAAGTGAAACAAACAGCAAAACTAACCACATCCATCAGCTCTGTAACTATCCTGTACAGCCCTGCCCCCAAAAAACCTTTTAATATGAATTTATTTTTTTCCCCACCCCAAATTCAGATTTCAACAGTAGACTGTTTTCTCCCAGGAGGCTGTAAAGGACACGCTTCACTCACACCCAGCAGCTGCTGCTCTGTAAACCAGCCTGTTACACAGGTGACCTGGACAAAAAGCATCTCCTGGGGTATAGCACATTTAATGAGCTGGGGACTCAATCAAAGAGATTTGCAAATTTTATATCTAATAGAGCTTTCAGTATAAGTAACTAAAATGCACATTAATTAAGCTGCTTGTTTTGGCTGATTGTATTAGCAGAACTCTCTGGTGATCTGACTACACATTACCCTTAACTTAATGGCAGCAACTGTTGGTGTACCTATCTGACATTCATAGAGCTTTACAGTTCCTTTTCAAAGAAAAAACATCTCCAGAGAAAATAATCCTGTGGTCCTTCCAATGAATCATAAGACAAAGAGCACACTAAGCTCTTCTCAGCAACACCAGTCTCCCCTATTATAAACTTCCCACTCAGTCTGCTTAATGCACACCCCACTGACACTGGACCCAGCAGCTTGTTTCTTGGAGGTGTTTAAACAAAGTCTTACCAATTAATCTCTGTTCCCATTGCTACTTTTTTTCCATTTCATTAACTGCTTAGTTCTGGGTTTTCCCCTCATTTGTGTTATCATGGCAGCAGTTTCCGTACACCTCAAGCCACCTTCTGTTCAATAATCACCGAAGTCTCAATGTTGCTCTCAGCTCTGTGTTGCCTCAGTCCTGCTGCGACAGCCCAAGATTAGGTCTGTTCACACTGCAGCCTGGACACATGTTCCCATCAACTGACAATGGGAAAAGCATTAGTACAGAGGGTAAAAACACTTACAATCTCTACTTAGCACTTTTGAGATCAATAAGGGCTCTCGCTCAGATCTGACCTTCAATCAAGCACGCAGGACAACCACAAAAAATCCCCAAAGCCTGAAGGTTACTGATGAACACTGCAAGTAAATGTCAAACACCTAAGATATCCTTTGGAAAACAGCAGAAAATGTGGAGGGCAGACCTAACCTAGGTGTTTGACATTACTTGTGCTACAAGTTCAGCAGAGCAGACTTTTACTTATTTATGGATGATATGTGAATCAGCTCCTTCTGCCGTATAAGATTTACCCACTTCAAGAAATGGGCAAAACCATGAAAGATAGAAGGCTCTTGGAATTTTTTTTTATTACTTTCGTTGGAAAATAAAAATTATATTTGATTCTCTCACACAGTAGTTGCTTCTTCCACACGTGGGAACAAATCCTGTTCTCCTGAAGTCATGGCAAGGCTTTTGCTGACAAGCACCATAAAGATGGTGTTCACTGGTCTGTCTTCACACACATGCCTTATAGTCTGAGATTTCTCTTCTTCCCTATATTCTGCATTCAGTTCAGCTTCTTTTCACATGGAAAAGGTGACCACAACAGTTTAGACATCCCAGCAGTCTTGTGCTTGCACATGTAGTGCTCAGACACAGTTCTCATTAGATATTGTACAGAAATAAGCTTGATATTCTGAAGATGAACTTTACAGCCTTTATACCACTTCCCCCTTTGCCCACAGCACATCTCCACTGCTATTTTTATGGTGCTTCATGTGATGTTCAGGATCTGCAGACCTTCACCATCCTCTCTCTGCTGATTCTACCCATGCATGACCAGTGCCTGCTGCTCCTTTTTTCAGAACCTGGAGAAGTCATCCTGCTCAGAGAGGTTTCTTCAGCCCCACAGTCCATCCAAACCATCTCATGTTTGACCATCTGAATTCCTTCAAAACAGCCTCTATACAGTTTTTTTTGCAGTCTACCATAAATTCTCTTCTCTCATTTATCTCAGTTCCTTAGGTACTGCTTACATGGGAATCCAAACAGATCTACGCTGGCCATCAGGCCTTTCTTACTAATTTAATTTATTCTCACTCTTCTGTGCATATTCTTCTTTCACAGCTCATTTATCCCATTTCTCTGTCTTTATTTTCTCTTTCCAGCCATTATCAATCCAAATATTTTTCTCATCATTTTAAAGATTTAAAATACTCTTTGCTGAGCAGTTACGTGTTGCTCAGTTGGTTTTGGCCAAGACCCCAAATAACAGGTCAGAATCAACACACTGTAACATCATAGCCTATCCCTCTGTCCTCATTTGTTAGCAGGACTTCTCACCAGCACTGTTTCACGGTACCAACTGCATTCCCCATGGTAATTGATGCCCATTTGTGAAGTCCCCCTGCTGCTTAAACTCCAAGAGGACTGGGTATGAAGTCAGTGCATATGAGTTCTTAACTCCAACTGCACCCAGCAGCCAGAAGATGGATGGATGGTGGCATTAAATGCTCTCATAAGTGAACAGTTTTGACCTCTCCCTGGAAATCTCCCAGCTTCAGAAGAGATACCAAGCAGTCCTGTCACCTGGAAGAGTTAAACACATTATGGCAATGGGTAGCAGAAGGTACCTCAAGTACCCAGAGGGAGAAAACTGGCAAAGGGGAATAGAATCAAAAATAAAACCCACTTTATCTAAAAGACTCAATCAAAAGCAAACCTTAATAGCAATCCCAGAAATCACAATGCTCCCTCAATGTAACGTTCATGGTGGCAATTAAACTGAAGGGAAAAACATGATACAACATTTGAGTTTGGAATTGTAACAAACCTTTGCCTTTAGGTCTATACTAAACCCAGTTTGCCTGTATTCATACAGGAAAAGTAATCAAGGATGGGAATTACCTCAATTCATCTGTTTGGGTCATTCTTGCCTCACAGTGCTGTTAAGACACAGAACTCCTTATTCATTTTTTCCCAACAAAACCAAATGATTGCTGGTCTGTTTCAACACTCAAACCCGAAATAAAAACAAGGATCCCACACACTCCTTGTGCAGCCTCTACAAAGGGTCCCGTTCCTGGAACAAATTACAGTAATATGGGTCTTCTAAGGCAGGGACTCAGCAAACAAAAGGAGCAAGCAAGGGTTGTGATCTCCTTTTCTTTTTTTTGTGTACTGGAAATGCAGAATAAATTGTTTGTTTTGTTTGATGTAAGTCTTCTTTTTGTTTAGCATGTTTTGTTTAAAAAATCATGTCAAAAATGTTACCTTTAGTACAAAACAACCCAGAAATATTGTGTAGGAAATAGGGTTCTGCAAGTTCAGCATTGATTTTCTTCTATTTTAAGATAAATCTATTTTATAGACAACCTACAAAAGAGAATTGTAAACAGTCCTAGAACAAAGAATTTCCCTGCCTCCGTTAATCAAATTCATCTGTTTATAATGTATGATCCTACTAGTACTCTAATCTTTCATAAAAATGGGGTAGGCAAGATAATCTCACATTATGAAAAGAAACAAAAGCAAAAATTCTGTGTGTCATTTTAGCACATCTTAGAAGAGCAACAAGATTCCCACTTTTTCCATTTTGCAACTAATTACATCAGTAATTTAGGAGCTGCACCATCATTTCCAGATGCATTATCTACAACAGGAAGCCTCAATTAAATCAGTTATTAAACTAATTAATTAAAGTTGCATGATTTCTACACAGGTGCATTTGTTTTTGTTCAAGGGAGTCTTACTTGCACTTGGTCCTTTTTCTAATCAGCCTAAACAAAATCGATATATGAGAGTTGATGACGCCTGTTGATAGTTGAAGAATGAATTCCAAGTCATTTAGTTGCAATTAATTTGGAAACACTTTCCCTACTAGAGAAAGTCTACTGAAATTGCTTTTTTCTCTTATCTGAGAATCAATCATTTCACTTGAAGATGGGGAAGGGTGGGTATACTTCACTCTGCAGTATTAAATGACTAATTAATATTTTCCAGGTAACATTTTAAGAGGAAAAGGAGAACTTAAATGATAACAACTTGTCAGAGCTTGAGGAAAAGCTCCTGTCACACAAATGGCCATCCATGGCTGTTTAGCCAACACCAAGAGCTCCCACAGGCTGCTCCATGCAAGGCATAACGCAAAAAGGTTTGCCGTAGTTTTGACTCATCTTCCCTCCCTTCCCACTCACATCCCACTAGCTTTTCTAAGTATTTTTCATTTGGCTCTTGCATTCAACAGCTCCTTCAGGTTTTTCTGATGTCTCTTACATCATTCCTTGACCTTTTTATATCCTCTCTTGTTCTTCCCTCCCTTTGTGTCCTGCCTTTTCCCATTTTTTCTTCTCCAAGACCATTCCTAGGCATTGTAAATGTGACTGCTCAGCAAACAAGTAGAAAGGGAAAACCCAGGCACCAAGGGAACCTTACTGCCTAGGTCTAACTTGAAATAGACTGACATGGGAGCAATTAGAATGTAATTTTATGTAATAAGATGATTTATTCATTAGTACAAGGCAAGGATAAAAGCTTACAGCTGATGAGAGAAGCAGGTTTGTTACAGCTGTCAGTTCCACCAGCAAAATGTATTAGTCATTTAATTTCCTTTTTTTTTAAAACACCAAAACCATCCTATAATTACACATATGTGCCCTTCCTTATAGCAGGAGATTTTGCAGAGTCCTTTATTTTCATAATAAAAGGAGAACAATTAATGTGTCATGAGATGATTGGTCTGCCAGTGAGTTTGATTGACCATGTACTACAAAAAAAAAAAAAGTATTTTTCAAATAAATAGTAAGATATTGGAATCAAAATACCTATATTTTTTGTAGAAGGAAGGTTAATAAGTGTCAGGTACCTCAAGCATACTCTTAGCTAAGAGACTTATAGGAAGGTTCAGATGGTTTCTTTTCAGACAGCTGCTTTAACAGGAGTCAGCTCTTATTCCTTTACCGCTTTCAAAGCAATTTCAGCCGAAAAGTCTGATTATCAACTTCCAAAGCACTTCTAAAGTTGGCCTTCCAACCCATAATGATTAGTCCCAGCAAAAGATTGACATGAAAAGCATCTGCATCATTGAGGGAAGAGAATGAGAACATCAAGGCTTTGGTTCATCATCTCACACAACAGCCACAAGGCCTGAAACTGCAGAAAGTAAAGAGCACTTTGCTTTATCTCTCAGAGGTCACAACTGGACAGCACACTTCCCACTTTGCAGTACCTCCTAGGCTGAATTTATGGTGGATAGGAGTACTCAAAGCTTGTCCCTTTCTGTCTGCTGGAGAAAAGGAATGCTTAGTCCTCAGCAAGATCATAGCTGAACAATGGTTCAGTACTTAGTGAGATTTAGCTGGCAGCAAAACATGGCAGAAAGGACCCTTGCCTAGTACCAAGTTTCCCAGGTCCCAGATCGTTCCACCTTCCCTCTACTTCCCATCTGCCCTCCAAGGACTTACTATTCTTTAGAAAACAAAATTACAGATTAGACACCAAACAAAGCTGCTTTCACAGAAACGCTGGTGATGCTTCACTTTAGGCAAGATTCTCAACCTGCATCAACCAGACTCTGTTTCTGCTATACACCACCCAGCAGTGGAGAGCAAGAGCACCAACACTGCTCTGTCATGGTGGCATTGGGTTGTTTTTATGTGTCAGAGCTCAGAAATTACATTAGCATGTATGGCCCTGTTAACATTTCAGACACCAAGATGAATGCACAAAGAGCCAGCTCATGATAAAAAGGGAGGCTACTGTTGTCCTGGTCCTCCCCAGGGCTGCCCATTCTGCAGTGGAGTGGCCATCCTTACTCCTGTTTCCCTCCATTGTGCAGCTTGTGTACCTTGCCAGTACAAGCTGTCAGCTTCTGGTGGGACCTTGACCTTGCTTGGGGTTTTCCTGGTTCAGGAAACTGCCCCCTAATCATCATGATCCCCTAATTAGCTACTGAAGGTGCCTGCAACAGAGCTGATCACTTCAGCAATCCTTTGTCGTTCAAGTGACAAAGGTTTTCCTTTCTGTTAAACTACACCAAGCATTTTCAGATTCAAACGTTCCCCCACCAAGATCACAAACATACACAAAGTACTTACACATCTGCTCAGCTCTGCAGGTGCACAGCAATCCATTCAAACACCACCTCCAAGAAATCTCAGGAGGGATCTTGCCTGTACTGGGGCAGAGAGGGAGCCCCAGCCTGTGCCAATCACCAGCAGGTCGAGAGAGGTGACCCTTCCCTTTTACTCAGCACTGGTGAGTCCTCTGGACCGCGAAGTCCAGTGCTGGGCTCACAACTACAAAAGGGACATGGACATTCTGGAGAAAATGAAACAAAGATTCCTTAAGATGCTACATGGACAGGGGGATTTGCCACACTTAGGTAGGTGGAGAGCTCACAGCCTGAAAACTGGAAGGCTCAGGGGTGAGCTTATCAAAGTGTATAAATATCAGATAAGAGAGTGTAAAACAAAGTGAACCAAACTCTTTATTAAAGGACACAAAGGGCACAAACTGAAATACAATAAATTCCATTTAAACATAAGAAAAAGGGGTTTTTTTGTTGTCAAGCTGATCAAATAATGAAACAAACTGGATGGAGACATTTGAAGTCTGCATCTTTGGAGGTATTTACCACCCAACTGATTGTGGTCCAGAGCAGCCTACTGTAGTTGATCCTGCTTTGGACAGGAGATAGGACTAGACAATCTCTTGCTCTCCCTTCCAACCTTGCAAAGAGTGAGATGGGTTTCTTTACCTTCTCCTGGTTCAGGATTCCCCCTCAGCCTCTGATCTTCAGTTTTCCTGAGAAAGAGGCTAATAGCAAAAATACAGTATGAGCTAATGGTCTGGAACACTTCGCTCCCTTTAAAAAATAACTCTGCTTGCATCATACTGGTGTATTATTAATAATATTACTCCTACCAGGAACAGCTGAACAAAAGCAGGAGCTGTATTTCTCAGAAGTTCCCCTCCTTCTGCTGCTTATTTCTCTGTCTGAAGGCAGCTGTGACTGGATCAACGTAAGTACCTCTGCAGCAGATATGCCAAACAAGCATGGTAAAGGGAAATCAACAGCAAATTATGACCTGTATAGAAAGATACACTATTTTTGTAGTCAGGTACTGTTTGTAAGAAAAGAAGAAGCATAAAAACAGCCTGTAAGATTCTTGTAAACTCTCTCAAGGGACAAAGTCAGTCCCAGATATTTGGGCGGCAGTTGGGTCCCATACACATACTGATGTACATGCAATTTTCTGCCCAGCCCGATGACAATTTACCAGAGGGTAGTATGTTATCTGGCAAATCTTCCCCTGTGAAAGACATATAGGCAGCATACTCTAAATAGAATGTTGTCCAACAGCAGGAGGCACTTGTGAGTATTTTCAGCCCTGTATCCAAACAAAGCTCAGTATCTTGCTAATCATCCACCCATAACATTCTGGCCACAAAAGAGAGTTGCTGCCTGCAGCAATGGATTTGATAACCAGGTCTTTGCATAAAATAGATTAAATACTTTCAAAACTGATTTAGAGATGTACTGAACAAGATTTTACAATGGAGAAAGCCTTTGTTGAAGTGATCCTTGCAAGTAGAACCTATTAATTTGAGTGCTGCAGGTCTCTGCAAATGTCAGGTTGCCTTTAGTACTAAGCAACTCGTGTGCAGCTTCCAATAAAGGAAAAATGTCAGCCACTTTTTAAGCTTCCTTAGGCTGACAAATCTCAATTGCACGCAGTTAACCCAGGTCTCTCTTCCCTACCATCTGCAACAGAGAGCTTATGACAGGTCTCCTCTTTTTAATTTACCTACTTCAAGGTACTTCAAGTTCACAGATTTTTTGCTTGCTGAAACCGACCAACTTAATGGCGATGGCTTAAGGCAAAGTGATACATTAAAAAAAAATTCAAAAGACAGAGCCAAGTAGAACAGAAAACTAGTTCTCCAGCCCAGACTCTACTCAATAGTAACTATACATACCTCTACCAGGCAGATACCTTATCTCACTACTAAACCATACATTCCAGAGTTTAATTACGCTGAATTAGAATGGGGTTTTTCCTGATAATATCATAGAGTCATAGAGTGATTTGGGTTGGAAAGGACCTTAAAGATCATCTAGTTCCAACCCTCACTGGCTTTCATTAGACCAGGTTACTCAGAGCCCCATCCATCCTGACCTTGAACACTTCCAGGGACAAAGCATCCACAATTTATCTGGGTAACTTTTTCCACTCTCAGAGTAAAGAATTTCTTCCTAATATCTGACCTAAACCTACTCTTTTTCAGTTTGAAGCCATACCTATTTTTAACTTCCTTTGCTGTAAAATTCAATCCATTTATCCCCAAAGGAAAGTCACAGGAACAACAACTCCATTTTATTCAGCGCTGTTCTAGGTTTCTGCCTCTTTGAAGAATTAAACCTTCTCTTTACCTAAATCTTTTTTCTAACCCATAGATCCAAGATCGTAGACATGTGATTTCCTTATACTCCTCTCTAAACTATCTCTGGTGAGTTTTTATTCTTCCTTGATGGATGATGTTGAAATCTGGAAAAGGTACCTTGGCCAAAAAGAGTTTCTCTGTTATTTCACTGAAACGAGAGATCATAGCATTGAAGTCACTGGACACGTTTTAAGCCTCTAAAAAATTCTGTCTTCTCCAATTGTTTATGTTGAAGTTGTTTGGCATTTAACTTGATAAAGCTAATTTAACCTGGTTTTTAGCCTACTAGCATGACCAGTGCATGATCAAAATAGATGATTTTGCATATTCTTTAGAAGTGACATCATCTTGCACATCAACTTATGCAAATGGAATGTTATTATACTAAGATTTGTAAAAACAATTAAAAATTTGGAGCTATTATACAGTGGCTGATAGTACATAGACCATTCCAAAATTAACATATCTTTTCCAAAGACGCAATTGAACCACTTTTCACAGAATCCCACAGAGCAGAGGTGTAGGTGAATTAAATGAAAACCAGAAAGCAGCAGTCACAGAGGAATCTAAATACAAATTCCAAGATTCATACCTGTACTCATGCCAGTGCAGGATTGTTTCATCTATCCTTGATGTGGACAGACACATGGCAGAGAGGTACCTTGGCAAGCATTTTTAAAACCCAATCTTTGGGTCAGTGAAAACTAATGCCTCTTAATGTCACACTATGATTGTATCGTCAATTGGCCAAGACAGTGCCATGAGCCAATGCCCCAGCACTTTCAGCCTGTATGGCATTTACCTTAGCATAAGTTTATTTATTTATCAGTGTCTATCAGTATCTGAAAGGAGCATGGCAAGAGGATGGAGCCAGGCTCTTCTCAGTGATGCTGAAAAATTGGACAAGAGGCAATGGGCAGAAATTAATGCACAGGAAGTTACACCTGAATATGAAGAACTTGTTTACTGTGCAGGTGACTGAGCACTGGAACAGGTTGCCCAGAGAATCTCCCTCACTGGGGATATTCAAGAATCATCTGGACACAACCCTGTGCCCTGAGTTCTAGGAAGACCCTGCTTGAGCAGAGAGGTTGAACCAGATAATCCACTCTGGTCCCTTCCAACCTCATCCGTTCTGTGATTCTGTGAACTGCGGATACCGATTTTATAGTGAATGACTATGGGTTCAAAGATGCTGGTCATATATTTATATGCCCATTACTTGTTTCTTCTTACCACTGGTTCCTGAAAAACCAACATTACTAGAGCAAATTCATTCTCCTGAATTAAGGCAAGTTCTGATTTAATAATGTATCTCTACCTACCTATCTATCTAAAGATTGATCCTTTCTGTAGGGCTTTTCAAACTTCAGGTTTAGTAGGTGGTAGGTACCGTGACTTGCATGGCACCTCGAAAGAGGGGACATTCCAAAACAAATCACACCACTTGAGGATTTTAAATTGTAAGTGAATCCACAGGGAGTAATGGAAAAAGCATATTTTTGTAATTAAATTAGAGCCATCCACTATTTGAGGGCCTGACAGTACTTCTGTAGTAGCACTGACTAATGCTGATTGCTTCCTGCTTAAGTCAGCCCAGGATCACTCTGCAAGTGTCTGTGCACTGATCCATAGAGGAAGGTCACCTTCAGCAAATGAACAAATGCATTTCTAAACAATTTGAACAAACTATAAATTTTAGGTTAAGGTAGTGGCCGTTTGATAATCTGAATGCCTTAATGAGCTGGTGCTACGCTGAAGCACAGGAAGCTGTTTTGCAGATTTAAGAGGTCAGAGGAACAGATTTACTACAGATACATAGGAACAATCAGAACTGCCTTCTCTCCTGCAACTGGGGTGAGACAAGACAATTCTGCCACCTTACTGTTGAGCTGTTTATCTGATGACACACTAAAAAAAGAAATGAATAGATTTATGAATCATAAAATTATACTAACTGCAGCAGATGATGAAATTCATGACTCAAGCTACTAAGATTACCATGTTCCAAATTATACTACTTGCATTGCTTTTATTTATTGCTTTGCAGCTAGTATATTTTGTAGTTATCATCAATTAAATGACAGTCATAAACCGAACTTTTAAAAGATAAAAAGTTGATTGTGACGTTGAGCTAAAAAGCAAATAAAAATGTCAAAAGATTACCTTTATAAATGCCCTGAGGTATTAAGATATTAACACAACTTGCCAGCCTGTCAGCACGCTCTGACTAGGAAATTTTCATTACACCAAGTGTTCAGTAAACCAGATTCAGCATTTTGGTTCACCTAACAGCACTAACATGTTGTTTACTCACTGTGTTCTTGCAAAGGACTAAAACTGTAGCTTCTGGTAGAGTTAGGAGCAGCAGGGGCTAATACTATCACTTGTGTTTGAAATAGTGTATGAGTGGTATGTGTAGGCACTATCAAGTACGCCTCAGATGAGCCACTTAAAGCAAGTTAAATATTTATTAAGATTCCTATCAAAATCTGTCTTTTTTAGGAGACACTTTTACTGAAACAAAAATATCCAGGAAGGAAAAAGTGGCGTTCAAAAACCAAGTCATTTGTATCCAGCATCTCCCCGAGTTCCTCACACCATTTCTGTCTGCAGCAGTAGGAACAGAAGACTATAAATAAGAGTGAGATTTTTTGATCCTATCTCTAAAGAATAGTTCTTCCCTAGAAAAACAGTGGGAAAATCTGCAGCACATATGCAGACAGGGGTGGAAGTCTATTATTAAGTTGTAGGGAAAAAGGCACATCACTACAAAATACCCAAACTTTCAGCCTCTCAGTTTATATGCACATTAGCAGTCACATTACTTGCAAATGGCACCATGAAATAAATAACAGTGTGTCCAAGAGAACATTAGCACCAAACCATTCTCACTATCTACAACAGCAACATTTGTAGAGGCAACATAAGGAATTAATACTGAAATACAAAGTCTGTCGAGTCATAGTAACTGAACTATAAAGCCCTGACAGCAAAAGATGTCTCAAGAATGTAGCAGCTTTGAAGATATGTCAGTGTAATACAATAAAGTCAGGCTCTGGTTAACAAAATATTTCAAAAAAGTAGGAAAAAGGCGTTAGTATAAACATACTACTGTCCAACCAGAAAAACTTTGAACTATTTCTTTCTTTCATGTGATACGTTAGGAACTGTGGCCTTAACTGTGCCTGCCAGTCACAACAAGCCTTCAAGGAGAGCTTGGCTTTGCTTTTGTGGAATCACCATTTTGACAATTATCTTAAATTAGAAGGAAGAAAAGTTGCTGTGGAGCAAAACTGCATTTCCCGACAGCAGATTTCAACTTTAAACAAAGTTCTATGAGGAAAAAAAAATGTTTTTAAATAACACCACTTCTACTTCCACCAGCCTTTACCTGCATCTCCTGATCTAGAAGTCAGTAGGCTTTTCCTTTGAACCCAGCTTTCATCACAGTAGTTGGACCAAGCCATCTTCAATCTACTTGCTCCAAAAGACTTCTCCCAGTTTCTCTCCTGAGGGAGATTAAATTCATCCTGGAAACTGAAACCCTTGTACACAAAGAAATACTCCAAGTTGTGCTGGCTATACAGATTTACATTGCATGTGACTTCTACACTGCACAAGGCTTCTGTGTGTTTATTCAGTGTTCAGCTGGTAGGACTTGCACAGCTTGCAGTTTACCACAGCTCATGCAAACACAGCATAAAAATTTGAAGTGTGTTAATTACCACCAAAAATCATTCTACAGAGCTTCAAGACACTGGAAATACTGTCTACTGGATACATAAGTTTTATTCTCCTTCAGGAATTGTCCTTGTGACTACTGCTGCTTTGGCAGGGCAGTAACTTAACCCACTCCAGGGTACATCAGGCAACACTATTAAGAACTTGCATTTCACAGATCTTCAGGTTCCAGTAGCATCACAAGAGACTGTCTTTGAGAGCAACAGGGAAACTTTATTGCCAGAGCAGGGAGGGAGAACAGAAGAAAAGTTCTCAAGAATTTGGTTTGAAAGAAAAGCTGCAGCAGTGCATAGAGGACTCAGTAAGCGATGGAGAGGAGGGTGTGTATGTTCCCTCAGCCCTTGCAGCTAACTGCATGCACCCAAGGCTGTAACATGCACTTTTACAGCACAAGCATCGCAGGCCACATCTGGGACAAAACACAAGACACACCTGATAAGGGCACAACCTGCTGTTGAGGCATTCAAAGGAGTATCACCTTGTATCCCAAAGCCCTAAGGTTCACATTCACCATCTTCTTTGACTTCAAACAAGGACTGTTTCTTCAGAGCTGTCACATCTGTCAGTATCCAGTGTAACAATGCAGTACAGCTCTTGGCTTTGCTGAAACACGAGGCCATGGAGTTGGAAAAGGAGGTCAGAAAGAAGCCAGAGGGCTGCTGACAGATTAAACTTGCAATACCATATTCAGAATATCAGAAACTTCTGGTCCACACTGGGACTGCCAAGAGGAGACAGAAGAGATCTGGTCCGCTTTACTATGCTACCAATTGTTAAGGTTGCAGGAAAGTTGAGCAACTGAAAGTTCACAAGAGAAGAAAGGCATGTCAGGGAGTTTTTGCAAGCTTTCCCATTTCTGCAGTACAGGAAGTGGAAGGGGGTCTCACCCACAGGCCTCAGGCAGTGAAATAGCTACTGGCAACACAGCAGGTGACAAATACAAACCAACATCACATCTTCACACAGCAGAGCAAATCTTGTTTCTCTCCACCTGTTGGTAACATAACTTACAGCATTAACACACAAACACTAGACATATATAACATACTAAAATATATTTACAAAAAGTCCAATTCAGCATTTTAACTCAGCCTTCTAAGTGGTGTGGTCTTGATGTGTTGCAGTCCCTGAACCTAAAGCTGCCAAAACCTGGCTCCAACACTTGATCCCATGTGCCATCACCACATGTGGTAACAGAAGATTTAGGACAATTTGAAAATTGTCCATCTAGCCATGGTATGTCTGCTGTGAAAAACACACGGTCCAAGACAGCTTCTGCAGGAACTATGGCACAGCATATTATCTTAGTGCCTGTCAGCACACACCCAGAAATCTGAGGAAAGTTTTCACCACAGTTTTTAATTATGTGAGTGAAGATCAGGCTCTCAAATATTCATCACAGTATAGAATGTCATCAACTTGCAAACTATCAGACTTCTGATTTGAAATCAGGATAAATTCATGCCAGTTTCCTTGCAAATTGGGGAAATTAAGTGACTGCAGATGAAATCAATCTTAACCCATTTAGGGGAAGTTCTGGAGGCAGTTACCTATGAAGGAATATAACTTAACTTGCAGGCTATACATACTTGCAGGAAAAAACTGTTAAAATACCAGTAAGTGTTAGTTAGAAGGACTCTTAACCAGCAGAAATCTATTTTGAAGTACAAAATACCCACCCCAACCCTTCTCAAAACTACATAGGCACAAGTATTAAATACCGATAAAGTGAGCAGCAAGTCACCTGGAAAAGTGTAGTAATGTTATTATGGATGTCAAGGTAGGCACAAAGAATAAGAGGTATTGAACAGAAGAGCAAGAATCTCCAGAACCAGCCAGAGGTGCAGCAGTCAGAACTGAAATAGTTCCTCCTGCTCCACCCAAACCATGGAGATAAGAAATGCTGCTGTTCTCCCAATGTGCTGAAAGAACTCCTCTTCCAAAAGAAAAGCAGCCTTATGGCAGGTCTGCAGGCTGGGTTGGGTAAAGCCAGAGGAAGTGGTTGCAGGTGCCTGAAGAGAGCATTTCCTCTGAGGTAACTTTGTCACCATTTCTATACCTTAGAAGGCAACTGTGGTGGCCAACTTGGGTAGGATGTACTGGGCAAAAGCCAAGACTGATTCCAAGGCACAGCTGGTGAGCATCAAGGTGAGGAGTAGGGAGAGAACACAAGTCTGAACAACTAACAAAGGTAACAGCCCCCACAAAAGAAAGCTGTCACTACCTAAGTCTGGAACTGCAAGCTTACTGTTAAAGGCTGTAAGGAGTATTGGGCCCATGACAACTGAATACCTTACTTCCCAGCAAAGCAACACCCAGGCCCTGATGGGCCCTCACCATCCTGGTCTGTGCAAAGACTCTGCTCGAAGCTGCAGATTGCTGACACCAAGGAAGAGTGAAGCCAGTTTCCTTTGGACTTCTTAGAAGAAACAGCAAGTGAGCAAAGGAGGCAGATGGTTCCTACAGGATCACTTCAGTCTCCTTTCCCTATCCTCCAAGTACCCATTTCCAGCCAGAAGAGATGCAGCTGAAAGAGATGTCTCAAACCACACAGCAGGCAGTCCATTACCATGGATTAGTATTCAGCTTTGGCAGGACAGCTGTGCAGCATGACCCTCAACCAACCTATTTTCTTAAGGCCTCTGGCAAATAAGAAAGGAAAAGAAAGCCAGAGCTACAAAATTACCATAGAAAATGTCAACATAGAAACAAATAGAACTGGTGATGCTAAAACTTTAATCAATGTTTAATTCAAATAAAGAAGGCTCATACATAACAAAGGTTTCATAATACTTACAGGTGGTGAAGAAATTTTGAATAATCTGCAATTTATTTTTCTTTAATCAAGCATACCTGAAGACTTCTGGTTTCAAAAAACCAAGAAGGTTAACAATTTGGGGATTTAAGTACACTTTAGTTTGTATGGACTTGGAGCAGGAAAACCATGCAAATATTTAATCAAACATTTATTACACAGCAAGATAAAAACAGCCAGGTTAGTCTAACCTCTCTTCAGTGTTTAACATTCACTGAAATTAGTTAGAACTTTAATAGTGAAATTAGTAAAATGTTAGTTAATAGGGAAATAGTGCAATCGGTATTTGGAAAGCATTCCACAAAACTTCTAAAATGTTTATATTCATTGACAAGGTATTATTCTTCTGTGTTTTCTGTAATGAAAATACTTATCACATTAACCGAAACTACTAAAAATACTTTTTATGTCATAAAAATACTTTTTATATTTTACTGTCTTTGATTATGCACACATTACAGAAATCAAAAAAATAGCATCATATAATGAAAAGAAGGTGAGCACCTTACACACTATTCTACATTTAAAAAATCTAATTTTGGTTTAAGGATAGAAAACCAAGAATAATATCAAGCGTGAGCCTGCCAAGAGTATCTTCTATCCACTGTGAACCATATTATTGTACCTGAGAGCTCCCCAATTCCCCTGGTGCTGCTGCTTGCCTATTACGTATTGCATTTTGACATTCTTCATCCAACAACAAGAAGCTACAATAACTCTTCCACAGAACAGCAGTCTGCCAACAGCGCTGTCCAAGAGCAACACCCAGAGGCTAAATATACTGCTACAGCAACACTGCACACACTCTGACCTGTGCCTTTCTGAGAAGAAAGGAAACCTTCCTAAGGATAAACAAGAATTTCCTGTAAAGATAAAGAGCTGGCAAAACTTTTTCAATAGAAATATCAACAGCCAAGTGTTGCAGGCAAACAAACCCATTTGTGAAAATCACACCCTCACAGCTACTGCAAAAAAACATTTACTAACAGGTGATATATGCACACAGAGCAAGTAAGCAGTAGGTTTTGCAAGGCTGTGTGAAGAATATTTTGGTTGGCAGCAACACAGCAAAGGAGCAACTAAAAGAATGGCTGCTCTCTAGAAAGCAAATTGCATTTTTCAAAGGCAAAAAGATAGAAAAGAGGAAGGGTGCTCACCATTTCTTTTACCAGTTTTCAAAGCAGTTTATTGGGGTGTTGACTTAAATCCTGAAGGCACTTACTGTAAAAACAACTGGTAATAAAAACAAATCTTCAGAAAAAAAAATAATGCCCTTGAACATCTTTAAGAGGAATACATTATCTGGATTTAGAACATGAAGAGGGATAGAAAACTCAATAAAAAACCTACTCACTAAAGCTTCATTTTAAAAATCTCTGGCATTTAACAAGGCTGGTCTCTGTAAATTTAAAGCCTACATACGAGTAAAAGAAAAAGGCTGACAAACCAAGAACATAATCAGTAAAATCACACTTCTAACCCCCAATACTTAATTAGAATAAAACATAATGAAAAGGAAACACAGTGAAGACTGCATAATCTCAAAAAATGAATTCACCTACCAAACCTTTTATACTCTGCTATTTCAGATCAGGTCAAGGATTTCAAAACAGAAGTCTCAAACATCTGATGGGAAAGTTTTCATCTATTGAGTAGGGTTTGCTCCATTCTCCTTGGTTAATCACTTTTTTTCAATCTGCTGTCTCAGAATTTTGGGTTTTTTATGCGGCTCATACTCTTCACCTGGTTGCAGTGAAACTGGAATCACATCAACTATGAGGAAGCAATCATTCCTCAGCACCTGCTCAGGCATCAGTCTGTTACAGCAGAACAAAATCAGAAGAGATTTAACTTTATCATCCTGCAAACAGAGGGAGAAGGATTTCATCAGTAAGCAAAACAAACTGGATTACAAATAACAACCCAGCATTTGATGAACACATCATGTAAATTCTTAGGGCCTAAAGCCTTCAAAAGATGCAGTACCATAGCATTCCCAATGGACAGCAACACTTAACATCGTAGTGCTCATTAACAACGAAATTCAAGCAAATGTTCAGTACCAGGTCTGTCAATCCTGTGCCAGCCAGAAGAATGTGAGGTTTTGAAATTTTGAAATATGAATTCACTGAACTACCATAAATTACAGAAATACCTAGTTTGGTCTTTCTACTGAGAACAAATGAAACAGGTGCCATTCACCTTCTATAACTTTATCTTTTAACTTTTGTCATATTGTTTTTATCTCTCTAGAGGAGCAAAGGGGAAGAAAAACACAAAGTAATGGACTCTAAATCAAAAGCAGCTATTTTGCTATTAAACCATCACTTGCACTTAGGCTCTTTGGTTTTATCAGAAGGGATTACAAGCCTAAATACTTATCACATTAACAGCACTGGACTCCATACACAAATCATAAATCCACAGTTCTACACATACGCAAAAACATCGGCTGTTAAGGAGAAAGAGTAACACTGGATTTGGGGAAGGGGACTACAAGAGAGACAATCTCAAATGCTGATCTAGAAATCAAGATTGCCAAAACTCAACAGGAACAGTATTTTTACACAGGAAGGCTTGCTTGTTCAGTCTCCAAGCCAGCAACTCCTCTGACCTGGGTCAATATTAACAGCAAAGTACAAGACAAGTGTACATCTCTCACCTATCCCTATTTCACCCAGGGAGAAGGATGAGGGATGTAAGGGATTTTACACGAGTAGTCAAAATCTTGAAGACAGAAACAAGCCATTTCCAGCTCTTTCAACAATTATCAGAGTGACTCCGGAGAATTAGTCACTTCCCAAGTAACCTGAAATCTGTGTTAAAAGATGAGATCTGAAAACTGTGGATCTTGCAGGCATAAAGGACTGTTCAATATTTATAAAACACTTTAAATACTCCAAGGAAAATCTCTAGCTAGGAGGATCCAAAGCATGCAAAGAAATACAGGAGTGAACCATGACTACACTCTTAAAATTAAAGTGAAGAAAATCTGAGCATTTGAAGAGCTTGAAGAGCTTTGTAGTTGCATATTTGCATTTCAAGATACTATCAAATGTCTGTCAACAACAAATATCCCCTTCTCACACTAAGGAAACTGAAAATTGATTCTACGAGGAATACAGCTGTAGGACAACATTTCATCATGTTTACTCCATTGCATTGTGTTTGATCTTACCTGCTTTTTATTTTTTTTAATACACAAAACTGGATGTTGAAACAGACTGAACATTGAACCTTGGTGTGGCTAAATGAGTGGCTGCAAGATCTTACTGTTAAACACTGCTCTTGCTGCACAGTTACCTAACATTAATATCCCTGTTTTAAAGCCTTACTTATTTTCCTGTGGCAATTTTACATTCGCTGAAAACAACAAAAATTTTACTAGTTACAAGTGTGCAATTCCTCTGGGCATGAGATTGAGATGGAAGGGAAATTACCAGTCTGTCAGGAGCCTGCAGATGGGCACGGAGATTAATTTCGAATAAGCTGATTATAGATAAAGCACTTTGAAGCAAAATAGATTTTCCCCAAGAACTGGGGCAAGGATTAGCAGCCAGAGGTCCAAAAGACTCCCCAAGAAACAGCTGAAAGATATTTATTAGTGTTACAGCTCTTAATAAAACTCTCATCGGTATTTCTGTGCTCTGCAGGCAGCACAGATTGCTTTCTGGTGAACTTCAGTGGTTGGGGAACATGCATGTACACAAATCCAGAATGAATCCTTAAAAACTGCCAGCAGTGCTGTGTTGTATTTCGTAAGGTGAATGTTTCCCTTACAAAGGCAAAATCAAATGCTTCTTTTCATCAGGTAAAAAATGTCAAAGAAATTTGCTCTTATTAATAGATGTAAAACTTATTAATCCCTACTAAAAACAATACCAGATAAATTCATCAATGGTTTGTGAGATAAGAGGAGTTCTTCGGACTTCAGAGGGTAGCTATGACAAAAGAACACAGAAGTATAATATCCTGAAACTGGCCATTAAAACTGCAATTTGCATACTTCAGACCTTATTTATAGAACATTATCACAGCAGAAATTTTATGGAAAGCAGAAGTGCAGCAACTAGTTTTAATGTCCCAAGTAATCTTTTCTACATCCTTGAAGTAAGTTTCCTTTATGCATGAGAGAAAGTTAGGGGGTTTTAGCATCTAAGGATTATTATGAACAATCCTGAATGCTGCTCTGGGCAGATTGTTGTGTACAAGTTTTGTGAAATACGTTTAAAATCCCCAAGCTGGCCCTAATGTTCAGTCATTAACTACTGAGTCTTCTTTCCTTTAGTATTGTGTGTTTCATGAGATTCACTTATTTTTTAATTAAAAAATCCATCAACTATAATGAGCAAGAAGATACACTATTTACAGGATAACCTCCCTGTTCAAATGCTGTATGTTTTATTCTTCTGCTTTCCATGGTAGTGTCCCACTGGAAATAAATTTGCAGAAAGATTTGTTAGACA
>VXBB01003043.1:1564968-1583529 GCA_013399915.1 Illadopsis cleaveri | reverse complement strand
TTGGGTTTGCTCTCCAGAGGAACCCCAATTGGAGGTTTCCTCCCAAATTTGCCCTAAACCAGGACAACAGTCCTCTGCATTATCAGTAATGCTGTCACCACTGCAGAAAATGGTCAAAGTGAAGCTATTAAAAGACATACTGTAGAGAAGTCATGTAATAAAACAGGATTATTTACTGTACTGTGTAAGTGATACGCAGTGATACGTAAGCTACCCTGCCAGGACACTGAAGCCACTACACTGTGGTGGCCTGGTACTGGACCATGATATTTCCTCAACCTAAACACAGTAAACAGCATACATTAACCTCATAATGAACACAATTCTAATTTAGGTCCATGCTTAAACAGTCATCTCTGTAAAGCTGGCAAATAATTAATACACAAGTATAACTAAGAAAGAGAGATTTATTATTTGGTCTTAACTCCTGGCCAGAAGACTGAAAGATTATGGAAAATAGTTACACAAGAACATGAACCTGAGGAAAAACAAGCACTCAGATAAAGAATGCACAGATATGAGGCTATAAAATTATATGCTAATGATTAGCATCCGAGAGAAAGATAAGTTAGTGAAGATGGACTTCAAAGTTAGGGAACCAAATTGTGAAGCATGAAGGTGCACAGATCTACTTCTTATTCTCAAAGAGTCATTGAGACCCTGGGCAAGGATAAGCTTCAAAAAAGGGTCTGCAAATAGAGTTCAAGGGGATACCAGTTGCTGTCATAAGGCAGGCAGAGAATAATAGTTGAGAGTAGAAAGAATGAAAACATCAACAGCAATTTGTATCATGCAGGGTTCACTTATATCTATAGATTTGCTTCAGAGGTATAGGACAACTTGCTGCACAAAAAGAAACAAAGAATAAAGGGCACAGTACACTTTGTCAACTGTATTTACATGATTAAAATTTAATTTGGCTGCTTTGATAATGCTCAAACACTGTGCAGTCATTGTGTAGTAAGACAGATTTAAAAAGTCAACTTTCTGACTTCAGAAAAAAGTAGGTTTCTAATACAAATGCCTTCTTTGAGGCTGAATCTCCATGATTTATTCTCCAAGTCTATAACACTGTATCATTCAATTATTAGTTTCTCCTTCTGAGATCTGAGTTAAATATTAAGAAAACTCTGGGGCTTTCTACCTGCTCAATTGTTATTTGTGCAGGCTATCCAGAATTATACAAGTAGTCAATTAAGAACATTTTTTTCAGTCCAGTGCTTCAAATGAAATATTTCACTTTAAAATCCAACCAACAACCTCTATACAAAAACAGCCTTACCTTTCTCATCTGACAAATGACATACCATGACAATATCTACCTCACATGTTCCATCTTCTTTTCATGCCAAATTCCTGGTTTTGAATGCAAAGCTGTAAATGAAAAGATATATAATACATATCACTGGTGGGTTTTCCCCTTTAATTTAACAAAACCAAACATAGTCAAGGAGATTCACTAGGTCCCAAATGAAAATGGATTGAAATGGAAAAATGGCAAGAAAAATTTTTTTCTAATTTTACAGCAGGGTAAAACAGGCAAGGGGCTCAAATTTCTCTTACACAGAAACAAGAGGGGAAAAATAATGTCAGAAGAAACTCTAAGAGGTCAAAAGGAATAGACTTTTAAAAATATGACTGAAAGTCCCTGCCCAAGTTGTATGTTAAAGAAATGCTGAGGGGTAAGGGCACTCTGACAAATGTGAACTTTGTATTCATAAACCAAGTAAAATCCCCCCAGCCCTCACTATTGCCTAGAAGCATGTATGCAGAACACAATCCTAAGAATTTTCCATCAAATGATCAGTGCAACACCAGGTCTGAGTTGAACATTAGTTACATGTGGAGCAATCTGAAACTCACCTGTCAAACTTGGACGAGGTTCCCAAATGCCTATATTGCTGCACCCCAGATATTCTCTTCAAAAAGAACCAGCCATTTTTAAAACTGTCTTTGTTCCTTTTGGTTTTGGTGGTTTGTTTTTTGTTTGGAGGGGAGGGGGGGTTGTGCTGGTGGGTTTTGTTTTGTTCTTTTTTTTGTTTTGTTTTGGTGGAGTTTTTTCACATACACTTTTGTCCTCACTTCTATGTGAAAAACCCTGGAGAACAGAGGCAGATCTGAATAATGGTAGCAAAAATGTTCTAACTAAATCCTACCATGTTAATAATTTATAAACATCTATGATATCAAGCTACACTTTAGTTAATCTATTTCATCGCTCATTCATCCAAATAGAAAAATTACTTAATTTTAAGCAACTGCTCTCTAAATGGGGAATAAAACCCAATGAAGAGTGACTTTTATATGAATCAGCTTCATCTTCTGGGCGCAGGTAACCGATGGTGGTAACTCATCAACTTGCAGTTCACATCTTTGCTAGGAATTGTTCTTAAAATGCAACAGCACAGGAGGCTTTACTGGAGCAGAGATGATGGAACTGCCAGTATTTCCCACAAAGACTCACCCATGTACCTGGAGCTCCAGCTGGTACTCAGCAAACCAGTTCAAATATATGAACTGCTCATGCAAAATCACTGCATGGGAACATGAGCACTTGCTGGGTAGCTTGTGGCTTTTCAAATTTGGGAGCTTTACCGAGTTGGCAAGGCAGCAATACAGTGCCAGAAGACAACAAGAAGGTGGAGGAGATGCTGTCCAACACACCACCTAATGCAGGAAAGTAGGCTGCTTTCTCCTTCTTGGCATGCCATGCACTAAGAAACTGTTAAAGCTCATAAGAATACAAACCGCAAAATTTCTCAAATCAAAAAAAAAAAAAATACAAATACAAAAAGCCATTCAGCACTATTTTGAAGAATTTAGTTCTGCCAGGTTGCCTCTTTTTTCTTCTCTGCCTTCCTGCTTTTTGCCTGCTATCAGTTGCTTCCTCTCCCCTGGTTTACAACATATTTTGGGACTGTCTACTGTCAAAATAAAAGCCAGACCCTGAGTTTCTACCCCCTTCCATGATGGCAGCCAGCATGAGCTCTGGCCAGACCGGAGGAAACAATCTTGCAGAGCAGCAGGAGCCCCTGGTAACACATCAGTTGCCAGTTCCATCTTTTTGTGACCTCGCAGAAAGCAGGAGCACTGAGCAGTACTGAGAAGGCACAAACCTGATCCAGGCTGTGAACCATGGGTGAAACTTTCCTGCTCTGCTGCATGAGCTGCTCATTTCAGCACACCCCATACCTGTAAGTCCTCCTCAGCTCTTGTACTTTTCACCATCCATACCTAGAATGACCTTTCAGAAAACTCAGCTGTCAACAAGTAGTACAATTCCCTGTCTATGACAGATGGAAATGATTTTTATGTTAAGTAAAAGAGAAGTTTGTTTATGTCATTTCAAAATCACTGTAGTCATTGGACTGCATTAGGAATAAGAAAGTCTGTGTATAATTCTCTTTCTGCTATTATACCGAACAACAGTAATCTACTGCATCAGGATTTAAAAACAGCTTCCATATAACAGTTCTGGAGTTGAATGTATTTTCAAATGCTTATTTTACTCAGTCTCCTTCCTGGAAACCCTAGAGAATCTCTGAGAACATAATCACTGAGAAAGGTGTTCCCTTTATTTATGTGACAAGCCAAACGTTCTAGCCCTTTGCCTGCTTGTTTCCTAAGACAAAGAGCTTTTTTTATTTATTTTAATTAACTGGTCACATATAAAAGTAACTGCAATGTCATTAATCTACCACCAACACCAGGTTCCATAATTCATTTACGTTTTTATCCTGCAAGCAGGCATTTCTTCATGTCACCTCATTACTCAAGAATCCTTTTCCCAATAGGTTTCCTCAGTGCATCTCATTTTAAGTCCCTCTTGGGAGCTTACTGCCCCTTTACAATGCTCAGAGGCAAACTTTTTCACAGGTTCTTTTTTTCCTTAAGCATCATCATCAGAATAATTAATGTACAATCAAGCCAACAGCAGCAAAGCAGAAGTAGTATTTACCTTCTTTAAAGCTCTCTGAGGAAGAGTGGGGAACCCTGAGAACTGGAACAGATGTTGGCTTCTGTCACCAAGGAGGAGATACACACATCATCAACAAAGTTTTAAGTAACCAGCACAGTAAAAAGAGTTGGACAAAACTGCTCATGCTGCGAACAGCACCTGTCACCAGAGGGAATCAGTAAAAAGCACATGTCGTGGCTGGAGACTGAAACAGAAAAGTCTGTGTACTTTTATTTACCTTGATGGCTGGTTAGTTTTTTGTTTTTTAAACCATTCAAGCTTTGTCTCAGGGGCTGTAAAACTTCCACATTTAAAGGCAAAATTGAATTCAGAAAACACAAACTGTTCTGTATAGTTACCTCTTACTTCGAATAGACAAAATTAAAGTTTCCTAACCCATCTGAACAACAACAGACAAAAATTCCAACACTATAAAATTTGTTCTTTTCAAAAAGCTTCTACTTTAACCAGGCCTTTAAGCTTTTCACAGTTTTCTTAACAGATAATAAGTAGTGAATAACATGTCTTCAATTCAATAATTCCACTGCCTGTTTTTTTGAACTAGGAGGAAAAAAAATCAGAAATTGTTAAATCTTTCTATTTTAATGTTTTACTCAAATGCATTAAAAACAGCCTGGAGCCTGTTTGAATTCATCTTTTCAGGGTCCTTCCCCCCAGAAGGGGGTTTTTATTGTGTTTCATTTTAATTACATTAACAATCTTCTGAAAAACCAACATTCTCCTTAAGGCTCAATCCCCTTAAGCTACATACTACTGATTTGTCACAAATCTAGAGATTCCAGCTTTCGGTGCTTTATTTTTTAAGAAAGTATCTTTGTGTTTAGATGTATGAAATGAAGCATTGACTAAGGCAATGTACCACTGGGATTCTGAAGTTTTAACCCAACCAACCTCTCATCACCAATATACTCCTAGAATTCTCTTCCAAAAAGATAAAGGGACATTTACCAAAAAGAAATTGTAACAGAAAGGGTTAGAAATAAGTAAGGCATAAGCTCACCTCAACACTGGCCAAGTATCTATTCTGTATGACAGAGATTATATTTTGCTCATGGTGAGTTTATATACAGCTTTATTGTAAGTACTCATAATTACTCTCTTCTGTGCTTCATCATGCTCCTGGACTGAGTTAGAGAGAGAGGGAGAGAGAGAAGACTGAGTCATTCTTCATTTATACATACTAACCTTTAAGATGTGAAACCTTGACTGAGAAATTCCATTGTTATTGAAAAAAATTACTTTGTCAGATTTTTCCCTCTCTTCTTAGAGAGATTCAAAAAGGGAAATTAGCAAGTCAACAGAGTTCAACAGAGTAAAACTGCCTGGTACTTCTATGCAGAAGTCCAATTTCATATTCCACATGCTACTAAAGAGGGGTTTTTTTAAGAGTAGCACAGTTAAATAGATCTGGAATATTAAAGCACACAAGCAGTGAGAGTCACTGGTTCTATCACTGAGAGCAGTCACAAGCTAAACTCTTGGTTTTTTGTCAGTATGATGCTACATCAAAAGACAGATGCAATATTTACTGAAATGGCCATTCTCTGGCACAGCAGGGACTCTCATTGCAGAGACAATGAAAGTACCTCAGAGGGAGCAAAAGAGAATGGAGGAAATGCTTATTGAAAAATGTAAATAACTGAGAAAAAGGCTAACACCAGCACAGAAAAAGAGTACCAGTAAGGCAAGAGCACTTGTCCCATGTAAAATGAAAGTGATGAAAAACTGTTAATCTCTTAAGGCTGGAAAAAGTAAATTTATGCACACTCATGGACCCAGAGAGGCAATCCCATTATTTCAAACAGAATTTTCACCTGTATTTTAAGCACATGCACAAAAACTTAGTAAAGCTCAAAGAAAGTTTCTCAACACATAGAGAGGGAAGAACCAGTTTTCCCAGTATTTTTTAGTTAAGCCAACTCAAGAATTCCATCCCCACTGCGAACCACTTCCTCTGAATCTGAAGATGCTTATGGCATCAGGTTACAACACTTCAAAGAGCAGAAAGGGAAAAAACCCCAAACCTACTCAAGCAATCAGCCTTGCAATTGAAAATAAGAAGTTAGCAATCAGACAGCAAAAACAAGCAAGAAATGCAAAAAGTTAGACCTACTGGAAATATAATCAGCATTCATGTCAGACCTCACCTCACACTTGAGTAATGCAACAATTTCAAGAACTAACAGCTTTGAGATTCATCAGGCAAAAATAAAGTTAATTATTCCCTAGACTGAGTTTTATTTTCCTAATCTCATTTTGCTTTTTATCAAAATACGAAACAGTAGAAGAATCGAAATCCCTCTCCTATTGAGTTTCTTGTCAAAAATCAATATGTGCTGCCCACACAGCAGTACACAAGATTTCCATTCCTATATGGTACTGCCTGAGATGAAGACACATCCTGGGATCTATTTCACAGTTTATCAAGTGTGGCATGAGGTTAAATATTTCACCAAGAAACCATAAGTACTTTCATAAAAGTCAGAAATAACTTCCAGATATAAAATGCAGAAAGGGACAGAAAAGAAATCAGTGGGATCAGCTTATAATTACACTGAATATTGTTTTTAGTAAAGTTTTGTTGCCCATATCTGCAGAAGAAGAGATACTACACTGATAACCAGAACTAAAATAGAATTATGGTCCTACGTTTAACAGGCAAAATACACAGTCCTAAGAGAAACCTGCAAACCCCACCTTGTTCATTTACCTATCAAACTTATGTATTCCACTAAATATTGTGAAAATGTTTTATTGTCTTAAGCTTAAAGGAACTAAAAAAAAAAAAAAACAACAACTTGAACAGTAAGTTCATTGTTGCTCCCAAAGCCTGGAGATGCGTACTGGCAAGGAGTCATACAGTCTCTGAAATTTTTCTTGTCTGTCACTGACCCAAATCTATACATTTCCAATTGTATAGACTCTTATAGATGCAACAGTAGATGCATATGGATTCAGAAAAAGAGAGAGAAGAGTATGTATTTAAAATAAAGGGATAAACTTCAAAGAAGCATTTCCTCTGCACAACTGCTCATCCTTTTATAAAAGAAGTAGAAGTTAAATTGCAACAGAAAAATTGCATAGCAAAAGTTGAAGTGACAAAGAAGGATAAATGAAAATTTCTTTCTTGATCTACCAACTAGTGCTCTACCAGTCCATACCAAATTTCTGTACATTTCCTGCATCTATGAAGCCTTTAAAGAAAAGTTCAGACTTTAAACAGGTAAACCAAAGTTGTTACTATACTAACAAACTTCAGCCATGCTTCTACATGCAGAACACCACTCTGAACTACAATCACAGAAACCCACCTGCATGTTTATTTGCCCCCTCTAATAACCAACATCATTATAAACAGCTGTAAGTAATTATATTCATTAACATTGTACTCTACATGACATGCACCAAGTCTAAACTGCTGCATCTGGCTACAGTAAATGCTCTGGGTACAATGAAATGCAAGACCAGAAAACTTATTCCTTATGAGAGGACACAACCCTTGTGTTTATGTACAACTCACATGGGCAGGGAGGTTGTGCTGAAACAAACAGAATATTTACACGCAATAGTGACAAGAAGGAGGCTGAGGAAGCTGGGCCTGCAGGAATGGAGAGGGGGAAGCTGACCATCTTTCCAGGAAGGTTGAGTCCTAAACTAAGGAAAAACATAGATATTAAGCAAAGTCTCAAAGCTACCTCCCTACTTTGTGCTTTCTTTACAAGCAGAACTCAGTGAATGGTAATCCACTCACACCATTCATCTTCTTTTAAAACAAATAACCTGCACCAATTCCAACCAGTTCAATTGCTCCAGACCTCCTACAACTCAGACTGAGACAGAGCACCGGAATGCTATTGCGGAATGGTGTGCACTTTATTTGTATAATTTTTCCACAGTATTTCAAAGAGATAGAAAATCTATTATATACTTGTCTTCAGCCTGTACCTACATCACATCCAGTCAGATTGGATGCTCTTTACATAATCCTTCATCGCCACCTTCAGAAATAGAACCTTTTAAAATCTGAAATCTTTCTATCCAAAGACCACTTGAAAGACCTAGTTAAAGCATTTCAGTCACACAACCAAGGTGGAAGAGTACACCCAACATTATACTTGCATAAGAGCACTGAAATGTCTGTTTTCTTTTGAGAGGACATCTTTTGTATAAACTCTGGCTCACTGCACCAAGAATAAAGGAAAATTAACGCTCTATTCCTCAATGCATTACCTTTCACTCTGTATTGAGACACTGAGATTTAGAGCCATTGTTCATGTGCACAATCTCCCTGCCACAAACAGTTGTCCCTACTAATGCCTATGCCCCACAAGCTTGGATAGATAGTGTCACATTTTATCATTTTCACCAACAGGAAAGATTGATTGTTCGTCATACCTCTTAGATGTCACTGAATGAGTCAGCAAGAATTTGCAGAGTTGTGTCCATATTATTTCTGACACAAATTAATTTCTTCATTTTAACACTCTTCCACTCAACTGTTGAAATACCTCCTGAGTCATCTGCTTCAGAATCTTGACCATACATAGTCTCCAGAGAAGCTGTCAGCTCCTGTGTGTCAAGTGAATCAAACAAAAACAGGTTTGCATACCTGATGAATTCTGTGACCACATATGACCTACTGAAATCAAGATTCATTTAACACAGAAAAAGTTAGCACTATCTGCTGGTGTAAAATTTCTTTTACTACAAAAGTCTCTTTCTTTATCCAGTGAAGTATATTTTACTTTATTTTACATTCCACTTTCCTGTGAGATCAAGTGCCGGTATGTCTACTAGAAAATGCAATGCAGAAAAGAATCTCACACAGAGATCATTGACTCTAATATTTAAACTGAAAGCGTGGAAGAAAAATACACCGCAAAAAGCTTAACAGCTCATAAGAAGTTATTTGTATTCTTGTTACTTCTCCCCAATGGACTATGTCATGCTCATCAGGATAAAGAGCTAAATGGGGTTCAATTTATAATGCTCCTCAGAGAACAGCTCGAACTCAGAAAAAAATATCAGAAAACAAATTCAGAAAACAAAGTGAATTTGTACTAAGACACAAAGAGAGCAGTCAAGGAATGCTTCTGAATGTAAAGCCTTTTGACCCTTGAAATGCAGAGGTAAGAGCAATCAAGTAGAACATTAAGTAAAATGACTGACACCACCACCAGAGGCTGAAACAGCAGTGGCCTCCCTTTTCTGAGGGCTGCAGGTACTGTGAAGGTGAGGAAGTGAGTTTAACCAGTTTTGTAGAACTATGCATGATGATGCCACAACCTGAACTGGGACTACAGACATATCAGAGCAAAAGTTCAGATTGGGGCCAAAAGAATAAAAATTTCCTCACATTATAATTACTGAATACAGCAGCCAAAAAAAAAAATCTTGAACAAACAGTATTTTATAAAAATTATAAACTTACTTTCGTAACAAGAGCTGCTACAATGAGCAGCATTCATTCCCTACAATCAGCTGTTTAAACAGGAATTTCCAACTGAGCCAAGTGGCATGAGTTTTGTACAAACATGCTTCCCTATAAATAAGTACCATGAAGAGGTTTGTGCTATTTTTATGGAGACTATATAAATCATTCAAGTTCACAAAAGAATTTCCTTGCATGTTCTTAATAGCTGAGATTCAATACACCAGGATATACATGGGTAGAAAATGGCAGGGCAAAGTAATAGCCAGGTCTAAGTGGAACACTCTGAAGGAGAGACAAAAAATCAGCCCATTTAACAGCAGCCCAAAGTGGGTAATAGAGCAGAGAAAAGTGATCAGTAAGAGTTTCATATCCAATATCACACTCTGTTTACAAAAATAATAGCACTAGTCACACCAAAAGAGTATCTGCATGTGTTCTATCAGGCTGTCCTCGAGGAAAGAATCCTGTAACTCACATCCTATTTCTTCCCATTTATTTTTCATACTATAAACACAGTTCTCGAAATCACTAGCAATTTCACCAGCATGTGGATGCAGAAGCAGGTTCCAGCTCCTGTCACAAGAGAGGACCGTCAGTACTGTTAAGCTAAAGCTCAAAATTCAATCAACACACATACTAGCAGTATTTCAGTATCCCTTCAAATATTTTCAAAACACTGTTAAAATTTCACTGCTGTACAATTACCTAGAAGATGCTTGATGCCTACCACCTAGTGGATTTGTACAGCATAACCTTTACGATTGCACACAGACAAAAATATCCAAACCAACTATAAAACAGAAAAAAACTTACTAGCAACATACCAAACTTTTCTCCATCTGAAGGAGCTGGATGCTCAAAGAGCCTCCCGCGATAAAGAGCCACAGGGTGCTGCCTATCCAGTATCTTTTCCAATTAAATACCAATCTGTATATCAGACCATTAAAAAAAAAAAGTGTATCAAACATTTTTTTAATGCCATTGAAAAATGAATCCATTGTAAATTGAGTAATTCCCTGAAAATTTCAATGCTACAATTCATTACTGCTGCTCCAACCTTACAAAAAACTTATGTGCAGACCATAACCTTGGTGATTATTCATAAGAATGCAATCTCATATATGTGTGGATGAATAAATCTCTGGAATTTATACAGACAAGCTGCCTAAGTTTTGACAAAATTTTCCCTCTCCACACACACTTGCACAGTCAAAATGGAGGAAATAATATTTCTGAAGTAAAAAAGATGAAAATGTATTATTTCTAATATTAAAGGCCAGTAAAATTTTTATTGACAAAGTCCTCTACAAAAGTTCTTACTGCCACTATGGAGCCTATTTCCCCATCTATATCCTTACTTTATGTTGTTGAGTTGGCTGGGAGGAAAAGAGGGTCCTTCTAGGGAAGCATATAATCCAAACAACCAACACACTACCACAATTTACAAGGTGACTGCATTGACTTTTTAATTGTAGATTCTTTCATTAACACTTGACTTCTAAACATCCTGGGTTTTGTGAAGTCTTGTCAGTCACGAAACACAGTACCATAAAAGAAAAGCTAATGCTCAAATCCAGGATCTAGATAATAATTCCCATCTGGAAACAAAACATCTAGGAGACCAGGATCAAAAATTCTATTAAGAACTACAGGTGTCAGCTGTACAGCTTCACTTGGAAATGTAACCTAAAGCTTCATCTGCTGCTGCCAGGCCTCCAACTATAAAATGTTTCACATTGAGCAAACACCCTCACCAGGTTGTCAGTGTCTCAAAATCAATACTGATCAGAGCAACTTTCTCACCTCTAATGCTCTTGAGTGCTCAGAGAGGGGCAGCTGATCCACTTCCAAAATTAATTCAGTCACTGCTGAAAATAAACTCTGCTGCACCTCATCTCACTTGATAATCAATTCATCTGTTTCTTCCTATGCAGAAGAAAAAGCAAGTCAGAAACTCTCACTCAAAGAACCTAGAAACTGATACCAAAAAAGCATTAATCTTCATGAAGCACGCATAACACAACACATACCTGAGAGAAATGAGTGAAAAGGCAATTTTTTTAACCTCTGCTCCTGTGACATAACTGCCTTGCTTCATAGAGTGAAAACGTGACTACATGATCAGGCAGCTAAAGGAAGAGTTTCTGCATGACTGCTGGTAACAGTGTGAGTCTTAACTCCCACTGAAAACTTAAAATGTCCTAGCTGTCCTCCAGTTTTTGATTATATTGCAGAATTTGGCATCTGGATTATCCACATGTCCATACATCCACAAAGTCAGACTACAAAAGACTTCCTGCTGGAAAAGAATTCCCTAGAATAAAAAGAAATCCTTGCCTTTCAGCAGGAAAAGAAGGTGACCTGTGAACTCTCTACTGATTATCAGCAGAAAGATCATTCAACTAAAGACAATTTTTTAGAAACAAAAGCCAAAAACTTCCTTGAATGACTAGCAGGATTAGTTAGAGGAACCCCATGTTCATATCATACAAGGTATCTATCAGACTCAGCAAAAACAAAACTTTTGAAATGGATCAAGTTAAAATCTATACTCAGAAGCAGGATTGCAACCTTCTTTTCACTGTGAATTAAACCAATATGCCCACAGAGATACAAAAATATATATGAACATGGAAGATCAAGTTACAGCTTTACAGACTCGCTGTAAAGATTTGGTATTCCCTTCTACATTCATCTCCAAAAATTAAAAGGTAAGTAAAATGATTGAAGTACCTCTAACACACTGTCCTAACACGTGTTCTCTTCCCTACCACACACGCACATGTTCAACCTCAAAATCTTGGAAAGTCTGGTGTGGAGGGCAATTAGTGAGGAAACAGGACACAACAGAAGAGTTAACATGGCATTACTGCCAGTTTCACATGGAACTGATGAGCAATTAAATTAACATCTCCTACTAACAAGCAACTTATAAATGTATCTGTGGATACATTTAAAATAAGTATGTAAAAACACAGGTTCAGAAGTGTTCCTAAATTTAGTTTATCTAGTGAAATCTTAGAAACAGACTTCATCAGGAATTTTGCACTATCCACGGAAGATTGACCAGAAACCTTTTACCTGTAACAAACAAGGGCAGAATGAGATACAATGGTTGGAAATTGCAAGATGGACAAACTCCAGCTAATAATAAATCCCCAAGTTGTGGCACACATTGCTTTAAAAGCGTAGATTAGCAATTGAATAGTTGCTGTAATTCAGCCAAACATTAATGGGCTGTATAAAAAAAGCCAGTGGATTAAGTTCTACTATAGAAGGTGAACAGAATTTATTCCTTCAACACTTAAAAATATGAAACAACAACAAAAAAGATTTAATAGGCACTCCTGCACTTTTGGGTGTCTCTGGTGACCAAAAGCACATGCTTTTGTTACAGACTTCCTTCTGTTTTTCTTGCATAAGGCAGGAGTTACTTTGTAAAAAAATACCGTAGCACACTGCGTAAAAAAAATAATAAGGATCTCATCACATGAGGAACACTTTCCAAGACAGGATTTCTGCAGGATATTACTTCAAAAATTAGAGCAATAGAACTGTAACGGAGCAGAAGATTCAACCAGGCAACCAAACTCCTGTTAATACCAGTTCAAGCACTAGAGAAAATTTAACAGTCTACCCATGACTAAATGAAAATCCAGGAGTTCACCAGATGGCTTGGGAGGCACAGGACAAATCTCCTCCCAACCTGTGTGCATGAGACAGTTCATGGCTCAGATAATGCCCTTTAGATAACTCCATAGACCATTAAGTACTCAGAAAGCATTTTAATAGTCTGCTTTATGACAATACAAGCTCTTCACACTAGCAAACAGTAGAATTAAATTCCTTTAAAACAGGCTAAAAGCTTTTCAAACTACAAAATTTAGTTTATTAAAAAACCCAAAAAACACAACAAAAACAACAACAAAAGCCACCACGCAAACACCTGCACAAACCACCCCACACAACCAACAACAAGACACAGTCATATCACCTTCCAAGCCAGCTTCCCATCTTGTTTCTGATAACTATAGCAATGCTTATGAAAATCCACAATAGCAGGTTTTGGCTCCCTTTAGTGCAGGTTACTACTTTGCAGTATATGGAATAGCTAAAGCTAGCTCTAGCATCAACTTGCATCCTTAAATGATTCAAATTAACCCACCCTCCCCCACTTTTTTATTTTAATGAGCATCTGAATAGTTCCCCTTTTTTAAACATTAGCATGAATATTTTTTGATTCTTCCCACCAAAAAACAAGAAGTGCTGAATATGTATGCTACAATCTCCAATACATTTAAAAATTAAAATCACAAATTAGCAGACACATCCACATAAAACAAGCTACAGTGTCTGAAAAGTCAGTATGTATATTACGCCCTATTACTATGAGTACCTACTTGAGCTGCAATTAAGGGAACTTCTAATTACCCTTGTTGCTTTATCTGGAAACGTGCCATCCTCTTGGCAATGTTGCATAGGAGAGCTGGTAAAGTGGTCAGCACCACTACATTCCTCTTTGGACACAGAATTTACATCAAGTTCTACTAGTTTTTGAAATAGTTTTTAAGCCTTTCCACTCCAGAAGAATGATCTTTGTTATTTTCATTCATAACATGTTCCAGTGATATCCCAGTTCACTGATTATCTCCTTATGTTTCCAAGACATAAGTTATATAAATACTTTATTAAGAACAAATGTTCCAGTCACTCATCTTTGGTTTTGGGACAGTATCCAGGAGAGACACAATTAAACCAGCATAAACTAACTAAGAAAGCACAGGCAACGACAACTGAAATAATGCCATTTACTCTGCACTCAAACTTTATTGGGTTTACTCACACCTGTGATAGTGGTTTGATATGCACCAGGTTTCCCCAAGGCAAGACAAGATGTTCAGTTCCAAGAGCTTCAAAACAAGGGAGGCTTGTGACAGTGAGAGAGGGCACCGGGACTTCGGGGATCTTGAAGGAAGAGCACATTGCTCAGGCAACTCAACAGCATGATTTAACTCAGTAAAGCCAGTTTTGACAGTCAGGTTGGAGATTAAGCAGAATTAAACAGTCTGCTTCAGTTTAATAGCCAGCTATCTCATCCATCTGTTTCGGTTCACTGGGCTTCCTGTACAATGAATTTGCATGAACTTCGTTTTAACTGAGGTGGAAACAAAATCAGTGACATCATCACACGTGGTTGTACTATCAAAAATATTTGCTCGCCTGCCTACAGTCAGTATAACTTAAATAGGTATGACAGGCAAAATACTAAACACACTTTTTTATTGTGTGCATCTTGGACATTTCTTCTGTTTGAAAATACCATAGCCAAGATTCTGTGGAATGGTACAACACAGAAAATAGATCCTTACAAATTACTCTCAGCAAAATAAAGTCAAGTTGCTACACTGTGCATTAAAACAGCATTACTTTTGCAGCTCTACAACTCTAGCATGATGCCAGCAAATACTCATGTTCTATATCCTTCACCTACCAAAGGTTTCAAAATACTTAGGACAAATTCCAGAAGAGTCTGAAGATGGCCTGCTTCCAGCTGCTACGTAGTCATCTTGAAAACTGCTTTAATTCTGCAGGGAGCTGTACTCTTCCACACACATTACCCCTTGCATACCCTTTGCAACACTCAGACACTCTGGGGGATACCTGACATTCAGCAGAACTCCTCTCTTCTTCATTGTTCCCCATTTGGAATATATGTGAGACTGCTATGATAACTTCCCCACTTCGATGGGAGGATTTTTTTTTTTTTACAATAGTATGTTCTTGAAAAGTCAGAAGACTTCATGTCATCATTCATTTGCACCTTAACTTAGGCAACCAGGAATAATGTCAGAATGGGTGAGGAGATGGGGTGGGGGCTGTGGTGTTCCTGAATAAAAATAGTTTTCAAGCCACACGTGAGGCCACACATTGTCAACACAAAACAAGAGGGCTACACAAATATATGTGGAGCTACCAGAAGCATCAAAGTGCTGTAAGCTCATTTCAGCAGCATTTCTAGTATTTTGGCAGTGTAAGACACAATGCATCATGCAGACATGACTTCACTGTTAGCTATTCACAATTGAAACAGGTGTCAATGTCCAGACTGTATAATGTTTCAACCATTTAGTACATCACTCAAGTAGTCTTCCAGAATGAAAGCCCTTTTCATGATGTTTATCATGGAAGAATGCTACTTGTTGGGGTTGGGAACACAAAAAACGAAAAACAAAGGCAAAACCCCAAAGCATCTCACACACACTGTTATCAGAATGGCACCAAAGAAACTATCTCCTTTGTCAAATTAATGCATTTGAGACTCCCCAGTCACACCACTAAATCTGCATCTGTTCCAACTCTGGTCCACATTAATAGTTTTCTTTCTCTCTATCTCCAGTGCAAAGAAAATCCGAACCAAACTCGAATCAAAACCAAACCGGACAATGGAGTGAAAACAAGTTCCAAGACAGGTTTGCTTTATTTGTGGACTATTAGCTTATGGACCCCACTGAGCTCAATCACCCATGTGATCTCCAGAAAACTGCAACTGCTACTATTTCACGTGGATCAGTAAAGTTTGTGAGAGTCAATCCCTAAACAGCCCTGTCTCACAACCTAGCTATTCCTCTACACACTACTTCCCCATACAGGATGCAACACTAAAAATACCCCTGCTCATTAACACCGTAATGTGATCAAGTTTAAACATTGAAATTGGGATTTAGCAAACAAAATGATTTTTTTTTCCTCCAACAGCAATCAAATGTATGCCATGCTCTTGATGGTTTCCCTTCACAAGCAACAAAATCAGAATTTACTTGGGTTCTCCTTGTGGCTCATCATTTTCTACTCCACAAGCTGTTAAATTCAGTATAAAACAGCAAAGCTTCTTAAGCAAACACATTTAAAGTGGTTTAGGTTTTACTTGAAAATAGCCACAAGATGTTTGCTGTCATTGTCGCAGACACACAGCTACCATTCCTTCCCTGCCTTCCCACAGCGCCTGCCGCAGACCAGGGAACCACCCCGCTCCCAACAGCAGCACAGCCCCATCCTTATCCCACGGTCATGCAGGCACAGGCAGGCGGGTCTCTGAGGTCTGTGGCTCCCGAGAAGTTGCACTAGATGGCAGCTTCGCCCTTTCCAAACCCACACCAGCGCATTCCAGCCCGCTCCCCCCGTGCCTCCCCACAGAAGGGGAGCACACTCTGAATAGTGACATTCTGCTTTTGAAAACAGGCACTGAAGCTGTACAGCTGCAGCGGTTTTTAACTATTTCAGAACACAAACGTCTAAGTCACCATATTCTGATTTCCTTACATTTCTTTAAAAAAAGCAAGGATGTCAAAAAGTCTAGGTTTAAAACAAAGAAAAAGGTGACAAAGCCTTTCATGTTACTAGAGAAGGACAGATGTTTTCATGCTGTGCTGATGCTGTCCAGATACACATATGAAACTAAAATAGTATGTCAATAGCTAAATAGCCTGGTTTCTAAGAAAAGAAATTATTCCAACATACCACATTTCTGTATAACTGAATCATCTTTTGATGTAAGTCATACTTTGTCCATGTCTTCTGAAATTTTGCCAAGGATCACAAAACAGTGAGACAAACTTTTGTAACCCCTTTCTATGGCTTGTGTGAACTGCTCCTTAAAACTACTGTTCTTATGTGTGGTGCCTAAGTTGTAAGGAGGAAACAACATTTTACCTGGATTTTTTTTCCACAACTCAAGGAGTTTAAAATTTAACTATTCAAGCCCCTTGAACATACAGATTTTCAGATAACACCTGCCATGTTAATAATTTAGTTTCTTTCAAAAGGTAGCAGCAGCAATTTGTCTCATTCAGCTGTTAAATCATTTATTGTTTGGTTTGGCTTTTTTTTAAGGAATGTGGAATGACCAAAAATACATTCATTACACCTCAGTATTGACCAGGCTGCACATGGCAATTCCCTCCTGCTCCTTGTTTCCCTTTCGTCCTATTTCCTCTCTTGGTAGTTTTTTAACTCATCTTTCACACACACATATACCAATACACACTTTCCTTCTTAAAGGATCTGATGGTCACTTCTATTTCAAGTCTCTTCCTTTTTGTCTGCACTTTGTCTCTCCACTTTTGTCTCTTCTTTTAAAACTAGAAAAGTAATTTGGGCTACCCAAAAACACACCTCTCAGCAATACAAACACCCAAGGAACTCTGACTACCCAATTACTTCTAACAACTAGATGCATTTACTAATTAGCATCTTCCTTCCAGACGGAATTGAAAGCTCTTCTAGTAAAGGGGCAGAAGGGAACTAAGTCATCTGATAAGCACTGAGTGGCAGATAAAGTAAATTGCAAAGCAAGCTGCCAAAAAAAACAGGTTTCAGCCATGCTTTTGGGAAATACTCCCCTCTCCATACACACAACACTACATTTTTTTCTTAGAAAATTAAGAAAATGAAACTTCTGGGGAAAAAAAAAAAAAGGCAGGCATGGCTTCAAGAGATAAGCAAGACAATGATTAATAGTCCTATTTTAGATTAAAAAAAACATACCTAGCTTTTTTCGATCCTTTCAGCCTAGCAGCCAAACTTCTTGCTTTTATTTTAATGTAAGTATGTAGGGTTTGTTCAAAGCTTTCTGCAGTTTTCTTAGATGCTTCCTTCTCTATGAATTATTTATCATTTTTGGAGCAATGTTTCAACAAAGTCGGGGAAAGAGACATCAGGAGTCACAACAGCTAGCCAGTACTGCTAACACAGAGACCGCAGTTTAGACTTTTGAAAACTTGAGATAAACACACACAGAACTGGCCCTCCTCAAAACACTAACAAAATGCCTAGAAAGACATACAAACCAATGAGAATAATTTTATTTTCTTTAATAGCTTTGTAAAGGTTAATGGTTCATTTCCTTCCTCTCATTTCAGTACTGCATTTCTCCAACCACTCCCCATTTGCTAGCAAGTCTCCAGAAAATACAGAATTTTTTCTTCTCCATCTGAAAATTCCAACCCATCAGTTCAGGTGTATCAAGTCCAGGGTCTCATTAAACTCTTCACTCCCATCACAGCCACCATCTCAAAGTGGTGCAGCAAAACTCTCACTCTGTGTACAGCCAGCCTGACCTTCCTACAAGGAATATTCTTAAGGAAAAAAA
>VXBB01003043.1:1545079-1564920 GCA_013399915.1 Illadopsis cleaveri | reverse complement strand
AAAAAAAAAAGGAATGTTATTTACCCAAAAAAAAGCCCAAACATCACACCAGACTATATCCCTCAACAGGCAACCTGGATTTAAAAACTCCTACTCTCATTCTACAGAGATTTTTTTATAAAGTCCTCTTTAAGTATTGAAGCAGTCTTCAAATGTTGTTAGCCTTTCAGACTCACTTATATGATAATAATAAAAAAAACCCCGAGAATGCCAACAAACAAAACAAAAAAAAATTGAAGGATTTAAATAACTCTATATTTTCAGATGTGCAGCCATAGTCTTATGATGGCACTCTTTTAAAGTACCCCTGAAAGCCACCAACACCCCCAGTCACCCTTCTCAAATAAACCATTGCCTACCATAGTGTCTTTAGCAGTGAGCAAATATTTTCTCACTTAAGAGAATATCCACAACCTTTCCCTTCAAAGTAATTTGCTTGCATTCAACAAAAAATAGTAATTAAATTCGTAGAAAGCAGCCTTTTTAAAAAAATCATCAAACTGTATGTCAGATTCCTCACATTCAAATACTTTTTCTTAACTGTGTTCTGTGAAAATTTAGTTTGCATAGAAGTGCACAAAAATTGTATCTTCAGTGGATGGAGGAGCCACAAAATGACAGCCTGGTTTATGTAGAAACAGAGATGTTCTAGGAAACATTAAGCAAGTAGCAAAGCTGGTTATGACTAATTTTAGCCTGCAAGACAAAGAAACAGCTGTGTGCAAGTTTAGGTTTGGGGGTGTCAAAGGCATTTCCACAGTGGCAGATTTTCCTTTCATATCTGCTGTTTGTACAACGTTTATCTGAATTCATGCAAACGTAAAATCTTTTCACAAAATCTCTTCATATTTCTGCGGTTTATCACACTTAAAATCATTCACAGCCTTTTTAACCGTATCAGTAACTACTAATAAGTACTGTGCTTCTCAGATAATGCCAGGAAGAAACAAAAGCATCCTTTTTATAAGGCAACAATTAAGGAAATACACTGAAATTCCACAACTGCTATGATTCTGTGATGTTTAGGAACTTCAGCCAAACACACAGAAATCTGCTTTTCCCCTCTGTGTAGGGGAAAAAGAAAAAAACTTACAGAAAATTCCTTGTGTTTTCCCAGTCACTAACTCAAAACTTTTTTCATCCAAAAACCATCTTACAATGCATCTATATCTTACAATACACACTTATAATACAAAACCTGGGAAAGTCAAGGTCCACTGTAGCTCAAATCACCCGTCTACTAAATAAAACCAAAGCACGTTACAGTTGGTGTTTGAGATCTCTACCATAAAAGTTGTTTCTGTAACAATAAAGAGTGATGTGAAGCAATCCATCTCTGAGTACTGTGACGATACTACACCCTACCAAAGCTCCACTACATCCCCACATCAACTCCATCCTCACCTGCATGGCTTTGGTTACATCCTAGCTCCTTTCCTTCTCAGGCATGCTACCCCAAAAATGCCTGTGATGTGCAAAACATACAGAAATGGAGCAAAGAGTTTGCTGGCTGCTCCCTGCTCAGGCCAGTCAGGGCAGCTTTGTACATAAAAGTATCTCAACACTGTGTGCCAAAAAAACCAAAAAGCCCTCTTCCTTTTTAAAAAATCAGATTCACAACTGTAACTCAAAAAACAGGGCAGATCAGAGTACCAAAATAATTCAGTATGAGGGATTTTGCTATAAATTTAGACTGTTTTGAAGAACACCTCGTTTCATATTAGTGTTTGTTAACAGCACAGACTTGCCTAAATGATCTGACTTAAAATCAGAATTGGATACCCTGCTGGTATGTGGAAGGCTGTGCCCTCAGGTGATTCATTAACATGTTCCAAAAGCTCAAATTATGGAGCATGAGCAAATCCTAAACAAGTTTTTTTGGAGAACATTATACTCCTTACACCATCTCAACTTTCTGAATGCCAAGTACCGTTTTTTCCCACCCACAAGCCTTTTCCTCAGCAGCCTGTTGCCAAGGCAATCCTAGCAACTGCAGGATGAGTCTCTTTAAAAAGATTTCTGACAACAGCTGTATCTGCCAACTTAGCAGCACCTCTTGTCAATGTAATTACAAGTTGCAGAGAAACTGTTATCCCCTAACAGCTTGCTTCAAACTGTGATAGCTGGCTTTATTTCGTATAAGCACACATTGTTACAGTCCCACACAACTAAATCCCCATAATATGTCTGTCCTGGTAGGCAAGTATGCTTTTGCAATCCGTGTTCGTGTTCAGTGAGTTTTTAATAGAGATAAATAAAGAGGGGACAGCTACAAAAAACCTCGAGGACAAGCCTATGGAAATTACACAGATGCTAAAGCAAGCATCACTGCAAAATCTGCATAGAGGCCTAATGCCCTGTAACGTTCACTTTCAACAAAGTTTTTTGGTACCTTCTCCTCCACTTACAAGCTGCTACCCCTTCCTTCTTCTCAAAATCTTGCATTAAGATACAGAAGGACAATCTGTCTCTGGAAATTATATGAGGAAGAGCAAGCTCTCCAACCAGCAACACTACTAATGAACCATAGGTTAATGTCCTAATTCCCACCACCACAGCATGCACACATACTCACATGTATTCTCCTTCTATCAAGTACCAGTATTACCTGCTGCTGAAAAGACAGGAATTAAAATTCATATTTTAGATATTCATTCCCATCTCCTCATATACTTCCATCTCAGCAACTAAGCTGATGAGGTCACTTATACCAAGTGTCCTGTGGCATTCCACTGTCCCACTTTGGGCCAGATGTACGGTTTCCAGTAAAATTCTGAGCTGGCAGCTACTCAGTCAGAGTGCTTACTGAAACTATTCATTAAAAATACTTTAATTTCTATTCATTTAGCAATTGAGAAAGGCCAGAATTGGCAGCTACCAGTTTCATCATAATATCAATGAAAAAAACGTTTTGAAAGACTGGGGAATGCACTCAAGACCTTTGCAGGATATCTGGGAGAAATTAATCTTTTATTAACAGGGTTTTTCTCTTATTGCCCTACCACTTCTGAAAACAAATTATTTTTGCTGAAAACTAAGAGTGGAAGGTATAGGACCTGGAAAGCTACACAGAGAAAGCAAATAAAAATGTAGCTCAAGCAATAAAAACTATTCAAGATTTAAACCAGAATTTTAAAAAAGTAGAAAAAATGTGCCAAGACATGACTCCAGGGAACTAATAACAGATTTTCAACTGTTTTAAGTAATGTCATTTAGCACTGTCAATAGGACCACAGGGATGAGGCCATGCACAAGGGCTCTTGGAACCTCTTCAATATGACAGATGGACAGACAAGGCAAGCTGGACAGAAGTTTCCACCCTCCTCCTCTGGCAACCCCTGCTCCCAAGCCATGGGCTAGTGCAGCATGGGCAGTGCCGGTGCCCATCCCTGAAGAGGCATGATATTAGGGCTGTGAAAGGTGTCCCAGAAAGGGAGACTGACATTAGTAGAACTTGTCCAAGAGTCACCAGTGTACCTCAGAAGGCCTCAAAGTTTTTCTAGTCTTGTTGCCATCAGCTCCTGAGCCTTTCATGTTCAGTGCTGGCCAGGGGCAACAGGGTTCCTACTCCCAGCTGCTATTTTCTCTTTTGACCAAAAGCTTGCATAACACCCAGGCATTCAAGCAGCTCACATGTGCAAATGAATTTATTGCAGGTTCCGTGACCAATAGAGGTATTTTTTCCATCAGAAGAGGAAGAAGCAGAGGTACTTTGTTTCCTCGGCATGAGAAAGAACTTGGGTCAGACAGAAATAGACCTGAGGCAAATCATACTCCAAAAATCACTTCCCCAACACAACCTGAACCATTTTTGACAAAATCATCTCATTTCTGGAGTATGTTCACAGCAACAGATCAGATAGTCCTTCCCAGCCTACAGCAACAGATCAGATAGTCCTTCCCAGCCTGCCCTGCTTTCATTTAAAAAGATGACTCCTCCAGGGAGCACTGTGCTGGTATTTGCAAGCATCTGTTACACATCCTATCATCTAAATGCTTTAAAATTTGTTACTCACCTGGTCACACATGTTTAAGTTCAGACCAGCTTCACTCACAGTGCCCAGAGCCTGTGCTTCTCATCAACACTTGGACACTGCAAGTTTGGTGGAATTTTAAACATGTTTGGTCTATTCAGAATTTAAGATTTTCTACAGTCACGGGATACTGCTTAATAAGATAACATACAAATAGGCAGAGATTATGCAAACCTCTACAGAAATGTGCGCTGACAACTACCAGAATATAAGCATGCTGAAGAGGTCAGAATCTTCCATACTAAGGCCAGATGCCCTTCAGAGGAAGGACCTGGGAGAAACCTCTTACACTGGCATCTGTCTAAAAGCTTAGTGACAAAACTTTAACTACAGAATAGATCTCTGCTGGCAACTTTTTTCTCTAAAGGTGACAATTAAGAAGCAATGTACAAGATTTTCTACATGACCAGCAATGTAATCTAATATTTCAATGCCAAAAAGCCTGTCTAGACATTACTATTTTAAATAGGAACTACCAGCCCTTTATATCAGTCTCCTAATGCTGATTAGCAGCTCTTTCAGGTTATTTCCATCAGTGGTAACATGTCACATGAAGCCTACCATTTTCATCGGGCAGAGGTTTTGAAATTAAATTACATTTCTTACCAACATTAACTATTGCTCGTGAACCTCTTGATAAAGAGACACAAACAGCACTTTGCAATTATGTCATGTTTGCCAGTCTTTTCATTACAATTTTTTTAAATTACAGGTCACTTGAATGTGTGTCCCACATTATTCAGTTTTAAAATGCATTCACATAGCAAGTTTCAAAAACAGAAAGATTCATTCATGACTATTATTTTGTATGTTGAACTGACATACAGTTAAAAACTTTATTAAAACAGTTCCTGCCTATTCACTGTTGATCTCTTGCTATACCAACCAGAAAAACAGCCACCATAGATTTGGAAATTAAGGAAATTAGGAAAAAAAACCAATCAAAAATGCCATTATGAAAATATAAGCATAACTCAAACTCGTATTTATGGAATGGAATACAGATCTTATTTCTACACTTTCCCATAATTATCCCAACAGAATTATGGAAAAAAAAGCAATGCATTTGATATCTTATCTCTCATAAAAGTATATGCTAATGCTTCAAAAACATAATCCTCTAATCTAAAAACAATAGATCAAAGAATTTTTTGTGACTAGAAAAGCACCAACACATTACACAGCAGCCTTACATGGCTTCTCTCTTAATACATTGCTACAACATTTTATTGACAGTGACATCTTAATACACATGACAAAGGAACAGGCCAGTCACAAAACAAATGTGCAGGTTTTGTTTTCCTCCTTTTCCAAGAATGTAGAAAGTCATTTACCTACATATATGGAAAGTTCAGACGCATCTTTTAATTTTGGTTTAGTTTGCAACAGACAAAACCACCAGTAGTTCATATACAAAAGCAAAAGCTGCCATCATCCTTTTTATGCTTGTCATAGAACTTCTACTAAATATGTCCTTGTTGTCTTCTCAAGAGCACTTTGTCCAGCACATTCAACATCACAGGTTTTTAAAAGATCTTTTTCACTTCTTGAGATGGAGCAAAGAACCTCTTCTCTTAAAAAAGTATTGCTGTCTTATTAAAGAAAGCCCATAATGTATACTGGACGAAGAAAGAGAATTCAGCATTCTGTATATTACCTTCTTGTAGTATTTCCTGAGTGTTAAAAAACCCAAAACCTTGTTTCTGTAATTTTGCTGAAGTGTGAAGTGCATCAAGGCTTGCTCACAGAAAAAAAGCATTTTCTTTAGGAGAGTCAACAGTTCTTATAGAGAACTTAAGAGAATATAACCCACAACATATTCAAAGATCTGGCAAGTACCTTGAAAAGTGATTGCATAGAATTAAAGCTTTTATATCCAGGTAAAATTGTATGTGTATGTGCACGTACACAAACTACTTACCTTACTAAAACCAGGTTTGCCAAAAACTGCATTCGTCCGAGGACAACCTTCAGTCAACACACAACTTGTTTTCAAGAAGTCATTACACCTCCTGACATTCAAAATGTGGAGAGAGCATATAAGTTATTAGCTGTCATTTTTCATAGGTGCTTGATGGCTTATAACAGCCAAAAGTTACATCAAAACAGTTGCACTGCTGTTGAGACAAGTAATGCCCCACCTTAAGCTTTCAGTCTTTATGATTTCAGGTGCATTTGCAAGCCTGCTCTCATTTTCTTCCAAGAATTAATGAATCGGATCAGGACAGGTAATGTACCTCAGAGAAATAGTTTGCAGTGAACATTTTTAACAGTTTAATTGCCAGCTAGCAGCATGCAGATCTTACTTTTCAATCCTTCCTCACAAATGTTAGCATGTATCTGGTATCCATTCTCTTTCTCTCCCTGATCAAAGGAGACGGCAGTTCTGGCATACCCCTCATTCTCTTTCTATGAAAGACTTGGGTTCTGAGTTGGCTGAGAGAAGCATGGTTTCTCCACTTTTAACTTTGTATCTGAACCATTGTAAAACAAGGTCAATCCCAGAAACATGGCTTTTGGTAGACGATTTTTACCCGTAGTTCAAAGGAAAAGATCCAGAGTTCAGAGCTGGAAAGAAAATGCCTGTCCAACTGAATATTTTGATAATCTTAGAAGCACACTCCTATACTCTGTATCTTACAATATTAAATAAAACACTCTGACTGAGTTTCAATGCCAGAATAAGAACCCAAAGGAGAATTACCTATGATTATTAAATATAAAAACACATTATTAGAAAAAGTTATTCCATAAACAGAATGAGTAAAGTTTGGTCTACCTTCCCAAATTCCTGCTGGGGACACAACAAGCAGCATTGCCTCCTCCAGTTGGCTCAAAGCTACACACACCAATATATAGACACCAATTAGCCAGCAGATCAAAGAGGAAAGGTACTCCTTCTGGATTTTCCCCTCTCCCAGCTGCAATCCTCACATTAAAGAAAACTATTAATTGTTTGGGTATTTTTACTTTTTCTCACTCCCTCCTTCCAACATCTTCCTGCCCATCTACGTAAAAATTGATGCTTTTAGGGCAGGAGATACACTTCCAGCAGGACTCCAACTTCCTCCTACAGTATTCTTCAGTCATTTATTTATTTTTTGGCCTACCAAATATTCAAGAAAGCATAGCTACAAACTTATTTGTGCAACAGATTCTCATGCTTCGCGTGTTCATTTGATGAACAATCCTTTTTGACATTACAGAAAAGAAAAACTGCAGTTTGAAGGGGAAAAACAGTACTTGAAATTCTGAAATCTGAAATACATTATTTTTCTTTTTCCAAAATTAAATGCTATCTTTTGTTCTCACTTATACAGAAACTTATTGGGAGAGGGAGGACAAGATTAAACACCTCAGAATCAAATAGTTTCGAGTGAGCTCAGCCGGTGTGTAACAGGATACTCTGCCTAGAATGGGGTAAAGCAACTTGAACAACGCCCTATTTGCAAAGCTCTGTGCTGCTTTTGGTGTTGAATAATGCTGAAAGAAGACTGACTCATCGGCTCCAAAATTAAACATCCTGAAAGTGAGGTGAAGATGTAGCTGGTCTGGTAAAGTGCCTCATAAAAGAATGGAAAAGTGATACTACTGATAACTTATCTAAAGCTGCTGAACTGACACAGCTGGCCTGGAGACATCTGACTGAGCAGTCCCGATCTTTAACGGCAGGGTCTTCTGACATCCCCTTTCTTGGAGTGTGTATGGAGATCCTCCCTTGGGTTGGGGGTGCCCCTCAAGGTTATTCCTCAAGGCTGAGCAAAAGAGATTTGCCTACAGCCTTTGGTATGAGTCAATAACATCAATCTCTACTTATTCATTGGTTTTGCTAGCTTTCCCATAATTGCTTCAATATTGCTTAAAAACAGAGAATTAGACTGTACTAATAGTTATAGCTTCTGCCTGTGGAGTAAATAATTCTGATTAAGATATTTTAGTCTAATCATTATCATAATAAATTAAATATTATATATAAACATATCTGGTTTGCCATCCTTAATTCCTCAGGACAAAGTTGTTAAAAGGTACAATTACACCTGAATAATCCTTTAGACATAAACTATTGACTAAATCTGGGGCTAAGATTGGAACCCGCCACACTTACACTCCTCTCTGAGGAGTTCAGAAAGCAGGGGGTCCTTTTTACACTACGTGGCTCAACTAATAAATTTTGTGTAAGGCTCCCATTCGTTTTGTGACACAGCACCATGCAGGTTATGGCACCTTCCCTAGGAGAGTAACTAAAGGAGCCCGTGGGATCGGTGCCCAGCCATGCCAGACAGCATGGGTACAGTGAATGTAAATTTCAGAGCTCAAACAAGTGTAAAGCAAGTAATGATTCCTTCCACCAGAAGAGAGCTGCTAAAGGCTCCAAAGTAAGAGTAGGTTTCTAGACAAAAATAGTATATTTAGTTACAAAAAAACCCCAACAAACCATAACAGGTATCCCTGTGAGACGTCTTTTAGACTGGAAAACCTCTGTCAGTTTTTTTTCAATTATATTTGTGCTAAGAACAAATAATTATTACTGCTTGCCAAGTTGTCTCTTTTCTTAGGCCACATGGCTATAAACTACTTCTAGAGAGGCTCGGGGGTATACAGTCACGAGACCTGCCGGGCATTGAATATGCACAACATGCTGCAAAGACATTGACAACTCGACAAAGTAACTGCAGGGATGCCATTGCTGGCTGTGAATCCACACATGGCATTTCCCTTGCCCTAGAACCTGAGACAGACAGACGTGGTTTATGTTTAGTATCAGAAACACACAGAAAGGGGAGGAGCTCCTTGCACTCCACTCAGGATCACTGACCAGTGTCCACTATCATAACAGCCAAGGAACATCAAGCCTTTCCACAGGATGATCAAAACCACACTCTAGGAATGTACTCTGCTGTACACTCTAGGAAAGTTATAATATTGGCAAAATACTGATTGGAAAGCCAGCTACTTTCAAAGTAAGACATATTTATGCACTGCCCAGGGCCTATGCAATCAGGCTTTAACACTTAGAGCGCTCACGTGCATGAGAACAAAACCCTTTTCCCTGTGCCTGATTCCTTGGATTAGGGTCAGAAACAGTTAATGCTTCCAGCCGAATGACAGATATATGCCGACCTAATAAATCACACAGATGAATTGGTAACTTATCTGTCCCATGATATTTGTTCAAAGTTCATGGCTGCTCTCAGGCAAACAAACCATCAGTAAGCACCTGTTAAATCAAGCTCGTTATTTAATGAACAGTGCTAATGGCACATGTACTAGCATTTGCTCTCTGCTTTTATAATTAAAAAAAAAAAATCTTTTCTAACAGATGTATAAAGGAATTTTTCAATAGAATTGGAGGTTGCAATATTGATCCTGGAAAACGATCATTGGTTTTTTAGGATAAATTCAAATTTCACTTCAGATATGACGTCAGTGTCCAGTTTTCACAGCCAGCAACGTTATGAGATATATTGTAACTGGTCTTGCATGTACAGATACCAATAAAGTTTCAGAAAAAAAGTAGTACGCAAATAATAAGAAGTCAAAAACATGCCTCCTATTAAGCAAAGCAAGTTTCTTTTGCTTGGACATCATCAACATGAGTGAAAAGGGGTCAGAACTTCTAAGCAGTATTTAATGCCATTGGTATTTTTATGATCCAACCTGTTTTCCGACTAAAAAGAAATATCACTAAATAAATGTAGTAACTTTTTTATATCCTTAGAAAGGAAACAGTAAATAAGTTAAAGCACTGAATATTTTTTTAAATTACTTTAATAAAACTAGTTTGTGATGATCAAAGTACAGCTTAGTAGGACTGAATTTGGCAGAGCTAACATTTAAAACAGACAAATATTGTCAACTCAAAATGTAAAAGAATACATTATTTCCTAAAAGGTATGCTCTCAGTATCAAAAGGAACACAAAATAAAAGGTTTTTTAGCTGTTAGAACCTCTCTCTTTGACAATATTTTGCTGTGAGAAAGCTCACTTCTGCAACACACACATATTTCCAGAATTGCATTCCCTCATGGATATAGTAATGGGGATAGGTAGGAAACTAGAGTAAACTTCCACTATTAAGCTTGTAATAGCCTCTTTGAAAAATGGAAATATTGTCTTTGGTTTTTTGCTGTTGTGGTTTTTTTGTTTAACTTTTCTTTATGAATGTTATTTGTATTTGTTTCTTTCTTGTGATTACATTGTGAAAACCCCATTTATTTTCAAGACCAAGCAGAGGATGTGTAGAATTGAATGCTTGCCAGGGCCAGAAGAGGGAGCTCAAATTAGTACTTTCGTTTATTAGGCTAAAGCAGCATGTAACTGTAGAATTTAACAGTAAAGGTACTTTAAAAACATTAATTAGACACTTTGATGTATCATGCATTTAAATTAAAGTAACATTAGCCTCTCTGATTGGCATCTGTAGTAATGGTGGCGTTACAGGTCAGAGTTAAAGATAAAAGGCTCTCTTAAAACTGAGCCTTCACACCACAGGTGATACCTGAACAAAAACCAAGTTGCCCTGCAGTGAATGCCTTCAAACTCACCTCTTTTCCTTTGCGCATCAGGCACATGGAGGAATTCTCTCCAATGGGAAACAAAGCTTTGTAGGCTTCTCCCAATTCTTGCTGTAAAGTCTCAGAACACACACACCTCCTGTAAAGCCTCCAGTCCAGGAGACATCTTCAGGTATTTTTAAGAACAAACTGACTTACACCTCTCTGTTCTCAAAGCAGAATCAGTTAACTCAGGCTCTGCTTTTGCCTCCTAAGCTGCACTCTCTGCTAGTTATTCTGTACCAAGTTCTTGCTGTGCTGCTTTGCAGAATTAAACCATCACACATGCACTAAATTTTATATTTTCCTGTCCACCACCTTTAATACAACATATGTTGCCACAGCTGTGAATATGGACAAAGAATACAAAAGCACATCTCCCTGAGGTGATTCAGTCTGTGTTGGATTAGACATGATGAATCTCTTGGATAAATAAGTTTGTACCAAATAGGATGCAATTATTGCTTTACATGCTATAAATAACATATCCATTTCCACTTAAGGTTTTCAGATATTGAGTGTAATAATTGTTATAGACAGTAACAGACAAACAGAACTGGGAGAACAGTAGCACCAGAGAAATCTGGGATAAAGTATACAAGCAAGATTCCTTCAAGTAGCTTAAAAGCATGGCAATGGATTTGCAAGTGTACAGAATGTCGTATTTTATAAAAATATTTATATGGTGGCAAGAACAGAGCCTACAGAAGCGTGAGAGAAGAAGGGTATGTTTGAATTTTATGTCAAGGAGATGAAATCAACAGAAAGGGGAAAAAGATTTAAAGAAAGTATGAAAATGTCAATATTAACAGAACAAATCTCACTACATAAAATCCATAACCAAGATGAGTTTAAAGGACTCTACTAATAAAGAAAATGTATCATAAAGGTCTAAGAATAAGACATATCTTTTCTTTGTCTTCCTACAACCTAATATTTAAATACAAGGTTATTCTCTCAGACTTTAAACCCTCAGACCTGCAACTCTCTAAATATGCTTCTCCATTCTTAAAGAAATATCTGTGTAACAGTTCTGGAGATTGGAAACACATTGGTTAAAGAACCAATTTTATTACAATGAGATAATTAAAAGTTAATTTCAGCAAAGGAACAAAACAACAAAATAAATAAATTAATAAACACAAGTATGCAGGTAGGCACAGATAAAAATATTCAATGCAATCATGAACAATGTGCCAAACAATAAATATTTATTTATTAATCTCATGGCTTCTTTGATGGCACTGGATTCCTCTCTTTCCGTTTAGCAGCTTTCTCCATTTTCAGCTGTAACAAAAAAAGACACCAGCAGTGGTTCAAACACTGATTTGCAAATCGGCTAACAATGCAATATTAAATTTCTACATCCAGTCAAATTTACCAGGGAGAAAGGTACACAATATTATTATCCCAACCCAGCACTGCTCACCTTTGCACCACAAGACAAAGGAGCACTCCCATGGCGCTGCAGCTCCTCCCCTGTTGAAATCAGGCTGCCTTATCTCTGATAATGGCAATCTAGGTATTTAAGTATCCCTCAAGGCCAGTGTGCCTCAGGAACGGGTTTTTCTCTATGTCAGTGGAAGGTGGAGCAGTTTTATTGCAGATGTCTAACAGACATGGTTAGAGGAACCAGTACACATAAAACCACACAGGAATGGTGTTGAACCTTCATCTGAGTCTCCCCACTGACCCACAAGGCCATGACTTCTTCCTGTAAGACTTTTTCTACACAATAGGCTCTTGCAGAGTAGTAAAATTTATCAAAACACACATTTCACTCTGTCATTTTGTAGTAAAACTATTAATCCAAACAGATATATCTGGTTTTAGAAGCTACGATTTTTCTCAAGTACTGTTACACTAGTGAATGAAATCATATTTAAAGCAATTATATAAAGGGGATGCAGAGATTTTGCATCCCATCTAACACATATGCTGCTATTAAAAATGCAAGAAAAAAAGAATTAGCATGCTTTTTCCCATCATCAAATAATATCAAAAGGAAACAAGGTCTCATTGGGATGTCTACGAATGAACTCACTGCTAGGCAAATGTTGTTGGTCTACCCAAAAATGCATTTTAAAACACTTTTCCTGTTTTGGAGGCTTGAGGTTTTTATCTAAAATTCCTACTACCTTTTGCAAAGAAAATAAAATTTTGGGGGCAAAAAGAAATGGAGAAATTTGAATTTGATGTTTTCTATGAACCAATGTAACATTTGGAACATCTGTCCATATTTTGTGATGATTTACAAAACAAAGAAAATTATATTGAATTTCACAAAGCTAGAACAGCTTTCTCCTTAAAAAACACCTTGTTGCAAGCCAGCAAACAAAATAGCAAAACAGTTTAGATTTTAAAAGTTAATGATGCAACACTGCCTTGCAAAAGAACTCATAAACAGTCAAGACATACTTCAGCTGAGATGGAGGAGCTAATGTGAGGAAAGAATAGGTATTTAAACATGCGAACAACCTATATCACAGCACATTTAAATTAAAGACAGTCAGTGTGGTGGAGGAGGCACCTCTAAGTGAGTGATAACTGATCATCCAAGAAAGACAGACCAAATTTAGCCTAATTTACACAGACAGTCATTAAAAAAAAAAAGTACATTATAAAATTTTATAAGTTGTTTCATTTGGTCATATAGTAAAAGATTTTGGTTTTCTATAATAGAGAGTTACATCAATTAAAATCTGCCTGGTTAAGGTAAATGCCATCCCACACATGACTGACCTCTGAAATCCTGTAGTAGCTCATAACTGTATTTTAAAATTTATGTTAAGAAGCTAGCTTTCTCAGGAATTGAGAAGGAATTATAATGCATTTATATGCCACTTAAACCATACATGTATGGGTTTTAGACATCCTCTTGTGAAAGTATATTTAAATTAAGCAATAAATGTAGTAACTTGCCCGTTCTTGATAACGTTTTTCAAAGTAAGCCATGTCATCAGCTTCTGATTGTTTTCCATGAGAAACTTGCCTTGTGGCACTTGAACTACCTGAAAAACAAAACATAAACAAAAAACAAACCTCCTTTTTTATTAATGATACTTGCTATTCCACTAGTTATGTTTTACATTTGGCAAACCCATTTAAAATGAGAGCTCACCTTTATAGGCAAGTACAAAACCCAGCATTTGGAACCAAAGAGAAACATTTTCACTCTAGGCTTGCACGTACCATAAATTGTCTTAAATGAGTTTAACAGTTATATTAATTGCTAAATTGTGGTACTAAACAAGAGACATAAAATAAGTGTAAGCGATCCTTATTCTACTGGCAGAAGGCAGTTTCATAAGATTGTGCTGAATATGTACAATCCATTCAGATATGATGAGTTTCTAAGAGGAATTAAGAATTTTAAAAATGGATCAAATGAATATGTGACACCATTGATGGGAAAGATGACAAACACTAAGAAAAAACAATTTAAGGTGAAAAACACATCACAAGCAAAATAACAAGCATTAAGTTATTCTAAGCATTTGAAGTACATGAATGTTGTACTAACTTATCACATAGCAAAGCTTCAATATCCATTTTAATGCCCTGAGCATCCTTAATTTCATTAATAAAATCAATTAATTTTATATGAAAACCTTTTTGCATAACAGTATTATCTTACTTATACATCACCTGCTATTTGTGGCATGGTTTGAGCGGAACTCGAAGGCCCCTGAAATGCTTTGAGAAATGGATGATCCATGCTAGTAATGGGGGCTTCTAAAAGTTCAGCAGAAGGAGCACCTGTCAGAAAATAAGTTGAATGAAAACAATAATTAACTCCAGGAGATACAGTCCTAATACATATGCTGGGGTCAAAACAAGGTTACAGATTAGTATCTACAACTCTCAGCGCAGACCCCATAAACTGGAGTTAACAAAAGCAATACAAGGATGGCTTCAAAAGGATTGCAAATCCTTGTTTCTTCAATTACTACAGTTATGTTTTAGTTTCTAAACTTCAGACAAATCCAGCAATCCAGATCAGAATTAGAAAATAAATAATGGGTATGTGGCAATAATAGACAAAACTATTTCGGGATTAAATACGTGTGTTATTAAATGACACAAAATCACAGAGCAGAAAAAGTATCAAGACCAACTAACAGTTCTGTTAAAAAGGTCTACCAATTACCTCTTTTTTTTTTTTTTTTAATGCTGAACAGCTATTAACCTTTGAGTTTGGAAACAAAAATGCTGTAAATATATAAACCAAGAAATACCTGGGCAGTAGCAGGCTAAAGGACCAACATAAATAGAACATGGAAGTATTAGGTTACAGGAAGTATTATAAGTTACAGGCTCTCTCTAAAGGATATGCTGTGTTTCAAGCAGAAGGAAACAAAATTGTTGGAAAATAGTTTTTTATCAACTCACAGCAGGGAGTAGGACAATGTGATCCCTTAACACCTTGAGGACAGCTGGAAAGGAACAGTCTTCCTGCAGTCCTACACCTATTCATCCAATTTGCTGTCAAACTTTGAAACTCTATTTTGATTTAGTACTTTACAAAACTTAGGTAGAGAATTAAAATTTCATCTCAGGTCAGCTGCACATACCTATTCCACTGTCGTCAAGCCTCATGTAGCCTTCTGCTAGAGAACTAAAACCAGTCAGTCCTCCCATGGCAGCGTAAGGAACATCCTGGCCCACGGGCTTTCCTTGGGCTAAGCGCTCCTCTTTCGTTTCCACAACTGTTTCGTGAGCATATGCTGGCTGACCGCACGCACAGGTAAAGGAGCTGTGAAAGCCTGAACACTTGGAACCTAAAAAACAAATAAATGAGTGAGATGGTGGTGGGATTTAAGCATCCATCTGTATGAAAAGGCTGTATGAAAGAAAAAGGATGACTCCTGGGATTAGATCATGGGGGCCACCCAGTCACAGGATCTTACTGAGACAAGTTTCAAGTACCTCTGAGGATAGAGATTCCACCTCTCTGAGCAGCCTGGACCAATGCTGCATCAGAAATTTCTTTTCTGACCTCTAACTGTATTTCCTATGCTGCAACTTGTGTTCCTTGTCATTAGCAACACACCTCTCCATCCACTTACAATGAATAAAAAGAAAAGAAGTTCTGACACTGGGTAAAGCTGACAACCTGCCATCATTTTGGCAGCATTCCCTTCAAAGGTGTATAGCACAGCTATATCAATATTGCAGGTCTAAGAAGCTTCGTATCTCAATTTATCACACAAATCACAATTTAAATGTCTTTTAAAATTATCTCAGTAGCAAAAGCAAAATTTTCTCAGTAGCAAATAAAGACTGTGGAAGCAACAAAAAGAGTTCTACACAGGTGTATCACTAGACCAACTTTCAGCCGTTTTTTAAGCTTACACAGCCACAGAATGTAATGGAAGTAGTTATACAAATGTTATGTGACATTCAGAAACAGAGTAAAGTGACCTGTCTGCCCTAGCTACATCTAAAACTGTCATCAAAGCCCCTCTGGAGCAATGATGTGACCAAGAAATTGAGGAAGTGAGGTTGCAAATGTTTCATTATACAAATTACTCTGCTTCCAGCTCACAGTTCATTTTGTGGAGCCCCATGAAAGATTTCTTTAAGTCTTTTGTAATATGTTAATCACATTCTTGAAAATGTTAAAGGTTTTTTCATATTATTTTGGGTGCTCCTCAGTAACAGAACTCTATGTTTGGACACAGAATACAGTATATGCAATATATACAGAGCAACAAGTAGTTAATTTTTTTAGTTTCAACTTACCTGTCACGTTAGATTTATCAACACTGGACAAGACTAAAACCATTACATTAAAACAAAATAAGTCCAAAATAGAAGCAATTCTTGGTACTTCACTGCGAAATCTATGAAGTCCTCAGAAGTGTCTAGTATTTTGGAGAAACACTAAGCAAAAGGCATTATATATATTAATATGGAAAACACTATGTTCTATGGATTCAGTCTGAATTATCCAGCTGCACATCTGAGATTTTCACATTACTTAGTGCAAATTCTTGAAAGGTTGTCATATAGATATTTTATGGTTTATTCTATGGGATATGATTCTCAACCAGCAAAAGCCGTTTACAGTTTTTTCTGTACAAAATAGAGACATTCCGTGAAAAAAAAATTAGTAACAGCACAAAACTCCAGCAAAAAAAAAATCTTCATCCTATATAATTTGAGGTTTCAAACATCTTTATGCATTTTTTATTTCCTGTGGTTAATAATTACTGTAGTTTCATAACATTAACCTCAAACAACTGTAGCAAAAAGCTTCCTCTTAATCCGTTCTCTAAGATCTTGCTGAAACTTCATTCCCATTTGCATTTCTGGACCCACAATCTCTATGGTTGTGAACTGCTTTGTTAGAGTGCTAGCAATAGAATTACTTGGGAACAGAGTACTACTTCCTGCTGAGTTGAGAAAAGATACAGAAATATATTAATGTTATAGTCAGCTGGACAATAGAGGAATGGAGATCAACACTTCTCTTTCTCAAATTACCAAGCTCAGGTAGAAAAGGCACATGCATTCAGCTGGAAGTGACAAACTGCAAACAGAGTGCTTTCATACTGTCTATCTTCAGGTATCTGTCTCCATAAGTGCCTGTCTGAAGCATTCAGAGATTTAAACTCCTTCACAAGACCTAGGGAAACTAAAGATGTTGTTCTGAACCTTCCTGTTGTTCTGTTGTTGTTCTGAACCATCCTGCAAAACATGATGTCTTCCTTCCCACTTCTCATCTTTCCTCAAGGATGAAAATACACATTGGTGACAGGAGCAGCACACACCCAATACCCTGGGCAGAACACAGATCCCTCACGTGCTGTTCCTGTTGAGTTTCCTGGCAAAGAATGGTTGCAGCCCGGCAGTAACTTACAGGAGTTGCAGGGAAAGCCAGGGGCTGCACTGTGCTGGTCAGGGAAGTGTTTGCAGCGGCAGCGGATGGGCTGGGTGCCGTTCAGGGGCACAAACTGGTAGGACTGGCACGGGCAGCCTTTCACTCTGCAAGGCACACGGATGGGGCGCTCTTTGGGAAGCACCTCATAGTCTGTTTTGTGTTGTTTATACCTAAAACAGGAAAAGTAATAACTTTTATAACTTTGTTAGTAGAGAACTACCTGAAAGGCTTACCATTTACTTCACAAGTTTTATTTTGAGGTAGCTTTGATTGTACAATTTACTCTTAATTGTTAATTTTCAATTAAATGCATAATAGCAGGTGGTTTTACATCTACTCATTACATAAATATCACATATCCTTCTGTTCCATTTCGAAAGCACTACCAGAATCAATCTGATCTATGTTAACTCATGTCTTGCAGCTGAATTTATTGAGACTACAAAATCATTTTGGTCTCGAAAATATATTGACATTTGCATTTACAAACAGTTCTTAATATTTAAAACCTAATTTTCTCAACCCTTACATATTAAATAAACTTGCCTATGTGCTACTGTAATGTGTCTGGCAATATTTCACACTTTCCTGATTTTTAAAAATACTAAAGTATAAAAGAAGGGAAGCTACCCACCGGTGAGTGCAGAAGCACAGTGTCTCTGGTCCCACGAGCTTACAGTCCATGCCAGTTGGTGATCTCCAGCTCACATACAACCTGTTCTGTAGCCGAGCTGGTAATACTTTTCTTTTGTACTCCTCATATTCCTCAGGAGTAAAGAGCTTTCCTCCATCATCATCACCTACAATTCTGTATACATGGCATTAAAAAAGCCATTAGAAAGTGAAGACAATAGAAGTAGGTTCCTCCAGATTTTTTTTTAAATAACGCAACTTTTTCTGTAAATGCGAAACAAATCTTGTATTTCATATTACTCTTCTAATAATTTAAGAGAACTATAGCTGATTTTTAGAGAATATTTTTTGAATAATGTTCTATAAAAAAATTTGCTCTGATGGATTGTAAGTCAGTTCTAAGAGAGAAGGAAAAAATTAATACAGCAAACTATCAGGGGTTCTTTTGGAAAAAAAAAAAAATGAACATCAAGGGTCATGTAACCAGCCAGCTCTGCCGCAGACTTCTTGACTGACCTCTGGCAAGTCTCTTCACCCATCTACACCCAACTGTACTGCAAGCTTGTATCAGGAGATTAATCTTAGTCTAGCCTGAGTATTCAGCTGCAAGCAGGTAACCCCACTGCCATCAAAGTAACAAACAATATATTCAAGTTGTCTTCTGATTTGCAAGAAGACTGTGCTAGTTTCTGCAGCTGAAGTTGCTGGGAGCTGTATCCCTCAATTCAGACAGGCCCATTTGTTTAAGCTATCACCATGTTCAAATTCAAGGTAACTGAATAGCTGGAACTCTGGAGCAGCATCCAAATTCTGCATTTATGGAAACAATTAAGGACAATAAATAAAAAATGTAAAATACAGTTGAGACTTAACTGTAGCACTTACCTGTGCTGAAAGTGATCAATTAATGTCTGTAATATTTCAGTTATTATTTATTGGATATGCTAAAACATGCTGAACGAGTGATTCTTTGTCAATTATTCTGTGGATTTGTGCAGTGCCAGCATGGTACAGCACCAGAATAATGTGCCAACACAACGCTATCATTTGCATGTCAGCCCAGCCAACACCCACTGAATCACTGCACATCTTATGTAAGAAATACCACTGTACCTTCCTCTGGTGTTTTACTCAAGGTTTTCCTAAACTAAATTAAGATCTCATCTCAGCACGACTGTGTTTATTTTTGTTCAGCCTTTCAAGAGGACCGCTGACAAGATTAGCAAAGACATGCAGCATTGTAGGGGATTTATACAATGCAAAACTTTGAACTCATGATGCACAGAATTCTGTGTATTCTGAAAGAGCAGTACTGCTGGCAGATTATCAAACAATGATTTGGATTGGACGGGACCTTAAAGACCACCCAATTCCAGCGCCCCTGCCGTGGGCAAGGGATGCCGCTAGTAGACCAGATGGCCTCCCGCAGCACATCTCACGCTGCCAGGCGGGCCTGGATGCGAGGGGTGATGCGTGACTCCACTGCTGACAGCCAAGGTTTGCAACGCATCCTCAGCAGGGCACAGCAGCCGCGGCACCTCCGAATGCGACACTGAACGGCGGGCGGTGCACGTGCCTCAACGCAGCCGCCGCACACCCCGAATCAGTGGATTGAGGAGAGCCGGAGGCGAGCATCCCTCCCGTAGGAATCCCGGGCCGCCAGCCGGCCGCAGGGGATGTGACACGGCTGGAAACGCCCGTCTCCCGCCCCAGCGACCCCAGCGCGCCGCCCCT
>VXBB01003043.1:1523421-1543766 GCA_013399915.1 Illadopsis cleaveri | reverse complement strand
AGCGCGCCGCCCCTGTGCCCTCACCGCCGGTACTCCCCGTACTCCTCCAGGGCCCGCGCGTCCACCCGCAGCCGCTCCATGCCCGCTGGGCCGCCCGGGGCGGGGGGCTGGGAACGGGCAGGCCCGCGCACGGAGAGCGGCCGGCGGGAGGCACCGGGAAGCAGCGGGAGGCAGGCGGGGCAAAGGCGGGGGACAGGCGGAGGAAAGGCGGGGGANCCCAGTTACTGCTCAGTTCTGCTGGCTTCACTCGTGGCTCTCATCCAGACAGTCTATTCATCTTGGAATTGTCTTTTCTTTTCCTTGAAACAAAAAATTAGCCAAGCATACAATGTTTACAATGCAATTGCACAATCATAACTGTCCAGCTATGGTTACTGATTAACAACTAAAAAAATTGCACAGTTTGATTCAAATCTTGAGGGTCCCAGTATCAAGGACAGGACACATGGGGTGTGCACACACTCTCAGGGAAGGCAGCCACCCCTTGTGTCCCTCAGGGTAGACACGCTCCCTGAGCAGCAGTGCCAGGGCACGGCCACACACACACCCAGTGCAGTGCCTCAGAAGGGCACCCAGTCTTGGGTACCACCAACCACACAGCACAGCACCCAAACCCTCCCAGTGCCTGCCTTTGCACCCACATTGCCCTTTGCTGCTGCTGCTATTTAGACCATTCTGGTGAGTAGGTGAGGGGTGGTTTTGGTTGGTCACCAATTCCTCTTCCTTTACAAAATAGAATATATGTTCCATTAGAAAATGTTTTGCTCATAGCTCAAGACTACAGGAAGCCAACTGTGGGAAACATTCCTAACCAAAGATGGTTCTTAGATCGGCAACCTGCCGGCATTCCTCATTCTTAGACCGGCATTCCTCTCCATATGCCACAACCAATGTAACCACACTGGAACAATTCCTCCAATGTGTTTTTAGTGAATCCATCACAGGCTGCTATTTCTGATACCGCACTATCTGTGTAAATTGACTGCTTCCCTTCGACAAAAAGAGATGGGTCACAAAGTGACCAAATATGTGAAGAAAAAATATAGTATGTTTTCCTTATCTGACCTTTAGGAAATTGGTATTTAAATTGTGTTCTGCCTGCTAGCATAAGCTATGAGCCTTCAGACTGTCAAATTGAGATCCAAGAGGAAAGGCTTTTTCTATACCATACAATGATACTTTCCTGGCAAAAAACAAACAAACAAAAAACCCCCAGCAATTCAGGGAAATCTCCACATAGTTTTGAACTGGGCAAGCCACCAGCAATGCAGCAGAAGGTGAATGGAATGTCACAAGGACTGTGGCAATGTTTTGCCAAAACATCCCTCAGAGGGAGAAGAAAAAACAGGGACACTCTCCGGTTCCCAGCAGTATCCAAATAAGGTGATAGGGCATATGGTCCAGGAATTTGTCCTGTGGCTATGCCACATGTATAAGAAATTTCAGCAGAGCAGACAGCACCGCAACACAACACACACGTTCTGTTACACTGAGACCTGAACACGAACAGGTCACCCTCAAAGGCAGGAAAGATATGGGACCAAGTCCCCACTGCAGTCAATACATCTTCAAGTAAGCTAGTGGAAGAAAATAGAATCACACAAGAAAAGCCATGATTGTCAGGGAAAAGTCAGGGAAAATTCCTCCTGTGACCAAAACTTCAAAAAAGAAACAGATGGGGGAAAGGGGACCTTGAAAGCAGGACTAGAAGCTCTGCAGACAGAGAGCTTGAACATACTGAGGAACACACTGCTCCACAGGAGCTGCACAAAACTGAAGATCTCTGAGCTACCTCATCTGTATGCACATTTTGCTGGTGCCAGAGATCCCAGCAGTGCCAATAAGGGGGGAGGTGTGTGGTGGGGGGAAGAGCTCTGGCAAGCCTGGTTCACATAGAATGAGCAGAGCTCCTGTGTCATGGGTTGATGTGCCTCATCTGTGTAAGATCTTTGTTAAAAACAGTCCCCTGAAATACAGTTTGGGTTTGGAGAGAAGAGCCAGATTTCTTAATAAGGCAGGTTTCAGTGAGAGGTACAAATGTTAGTCTATATGTCACTCATGTCAGTGTTTATGCATGAACAGCCAGTGAGAACTTATTGAGAGTAGGAAATCAAGTTATTTTTTTGTCTGTCCAATTAATTACTTCCCATCAAAAAAAAATTGGGGATTTTTTCTTCCTGGATTTGGTCACAGCAAGTGTTTTGCAATACAGAGAGTGTTCAGTTTGTTAGCACCCAGTGGTAATAAGACATCCCAACCCCCCCTGCCCTGAGAACTGCTTGGATCCAAATCTGGATCAGTAGACTTACTTGAGAACAGATATAAAAGGTACTTGGTAACTCAGAAATTGAGTTCTTAGCTAATAAAGGTATCTCAAACACTCTTTTTACTGTCATAACATAAGTACTGGAATACATTTTGAATTCCTGTCTCTCATCACTTCTAGGAGATTGTTAATAGACATGCAAAAAAAAATTATTAAAGATTGCTCAAAACATTTTTTTTGTAAAGTACCAAATAATTTTGAGTAGAAGGGAAGGAAAAAAAGAAGGCTTTCTGCTACCGTGAAGAAGCCATGACACAAGGTAAGTAAAAGGAACAGGAATCCAGATGGCATGTTTTACCTCCTGTAGTTGTGATGTAGCATACGGATACTGCTGGCCCAAGATCTCTGAACACATCAAAGCGGGTTGAACATATGGACACATACTTACAGTACAGCTCTGTGAGACCTAAGGTGCTGCCTACACATCAAAGGCAACAGCTTAATGTTTCACAAGGTGTTGACAGTCTCTCTCAACACCCTCTGTTAACAATAAAATGTGTGACCCTTTAAATTTTTTAAAACCCTTACAAGTTTGACAAGTGCTTAAAATTATTGTCAGTGAAACATCTATAAATTGAAGATAGCTAGTTCACTAATGCAAAAAAAATAATTTAGGAAAAACCTGTTTTAATATTTTAGACCTCAAGTAATCATTTTGAAGTAGTAGTCAGTCATCCTATTTCTATGGATCTGGCCAATGACTATCTGATTAGATCTTCTGAAAATGAGAATTTAAGTGGCATAAAGCATAACAGAAACCGGTTCCATCAAATTATTTCCTCCCTCCACATGTGTTATCAATATCCCAATATACTTAAAAGCAAATGCAAGCAGTACTCACTTTTATAAACTTCTAACCATGACCACGCTACAATATAAACCATGCTATACTATGCTACAATAAAAATTAGTTTCTGTATTGTTAAACCTAGCTTACAGTATTTAAAAATGTCAACATGTTTTTCTTCAGTTTTGCTATAAGAAAAGTGGAACCCAATTAGACACCAACTGACAAAGTAAGCTTATGAATGCCACAGGAAATATGGAACCTCATGTGCAAGCAAGGATCAATTAATAATTAAAGGTTTTTGTTGGAGGTACTGACAAACAGGAAACCTGTAGTAATTAAGATCACTTAGAGATAAGAAAACTCAACAGCATGTGATGCCATTGGTACTTAAGAGATGTGATTCCATGAATATATGTAATGTGAATGTTTTTTAAATTGGGCTTCATTTTAATAAGTAAAAGATATTTTCAAATGCCTATGTGCATCATTCCTAACAAACTGAGATTAGTGAAATACCATTCAGTACCAGTCTTTTCCACACGAAAAACATGGCAAAAGTCTAATTCACTTTTTTGGCTGCTATAGAAGGAAGTTTCCCATTTCGCTTTTGCCTTTGAAGGTGGCATGCTATCAAATACTATTCAATATTAAATTCAACCCCAAAGATAGGAGACTCGTTGTTTTGTAAACTACAAAATGATGAAAGAACAAAATCCTTAGGTAAGGAGGGTCCTATTTGGATTAATTGTTAATTGACATTCTGTATCACCTTTAAAAATACCACACCAATTTTATGTAAGAATGTTTTAGAGACATTCAGCTCATTGAATGAGTCAATGTGTTTTTAGGAACTAAAAGGTTTTCAAGAAAACGTAGTAAACTGGGGTGTTAAATTTTATGCAATTTTTCTAAATAACTTCTTGATAGAGGTTCCCAAATTCACTGTGTTTCTGCATTCCCACGAACAAAGGCTGTGACAGCAGCAAATACCCCCAGAATGTGTACTTGCACAGGAGGTGCTTGGTTGCTAAAGCAACTTGCACACATTACAAACATGATGCGGTTTGGAAACCTCTGCATTAGCAAATATTTTTAATTAGAGTTCAGATCTATCTAGTCAGCTTCTTTAAATGATTTTGTTATTGAAAAACAAGGATTTAGCAGTTACTTGGAAAAACAGACAACTGTGCAGTATGTGGTGCATAATACTGGGTGCCAAGGATACTGATGTTTCACCACACTAAACATAAGAACTTATATATCCTGGGCCATGTTTCTGTATTTTTAAAATTAATTCATTTAAAATAGATCAGCAAACTTCTGTGACCTTAACAATGCATAGGCAGCTTGTTAAGAGCTGTCTCAGTGTGTTTCAGAGGAGTGTCTGTCCATCTGTCCATCCATTCATCTCAAAAGTTCTTCAATGTGGAACCACTCAGCACTTCTTCTACACATACAATTGTGAGAAAATGCTTGGATATCTTCATTATGTTAAGATTACTATGTGGAGATTCAACATTATTTATTTAGATGAGAAAAGCAACACAAAGGATGAGAGAATAAAGACAATTTCCTCAAGATTTTTGCCTGCCAGGTATTTAGTTGTAGAACTTGAGGGCTGTTTGAGAACTTGAGGACCTGTGCTGTTTCTGTCTATTTAGACAGCAGTCAATATACACTCTTCTCTTTCCATTTTTCTTCATTAGAACTTTTGTTTGGAAGTGGATCTTGAACATTTTTTTGCTACCTACATTAAGCAATCACTCAGAGGCACAGAAGTACTGTCAATTACCTAGTGAAATCAGCTGATAAACACTCATAAGGCAAATTACAGCTGGGAAAATTCAAGTCCCCCAATTTACCAAAGGATTTCAAGAACAAAACAAAAACACTCCCCCATCCCCCAAATCAGCAGTTCTTTATATAAGAGAGGTTATATGTCCTCTTGCCTTCCAAAGAGCAGAAGGAGGAAGAAAAGCAAATAATACCCCAAACCCCATCCAGCCTAAAAACCAACCAACCATAAGGAGATTCCATATACACAAAACTTGAATGAGATCATGTTGGGGAGCTTTGTAATGTGATCTGAAATGGAAAATACACAGCTGCATTATAAAAACTGCAGGACAGCAGAAATACTACTTAAATATTCCTCAGAAAGAAAAGATATGTTTGGCAACCAAATGCTGTGATACTATCAAGCACTTTGGACCTGGGGTAAGTTGTAGGCTTTCTCTTGCTGCTTCTTCACAAAACCCTGGAGTTCTTTACACAACCTCCTACTTTTGTAGGGCTGCCACACCTCTCACATGTCCTATATAGGAGGCTGCAGGCTAAAACATGCAGATGTTTCCTTACTACTGTTGTTAATAGGAAAGTCAGCTGAGACCCTCCCTTCATGTCTTCCATTCCCTTTTTTACCTTAGTCTGCACATCTTTAGTTTTGTCTCTCTGAAAAGAACTGTGTGTTTATAGCAAAAAGGTTTTGGTTTGTAACAATCAAGTATCTAGGAAATAAACTGGATGGATGGATTTTTTTGTATCTATCATCTTCATGTTGCCAATCTGCAGGTTCAAAAGAAGTTCTGCACATATCTTCTTAACTCTTATGTTACAAACAGTCAATTCTTTGCCATTAAAGATCTAAATCAGTTCTTTCATTTTCATTTCTTTCCCCCCTTATCTCTAACCTGAAGAAAGTTTCAGGGCATTAGAATTTCAAGAGCAAAAGAACTCAGTGACTAAGAAGAAAGAAAACCAGGAAGGATACTAACTAAAACTCAGAGATGTAAAATTTTCCAATCCAGAAACTGATAGTGAACATGTAGCAAGAACGACAAGACCATTTAATCACAAAGAAACAAACAAACAAACAAACCCAGGAACATTTACAAGTACAATTAAAAATTTATTTTTCTCTTTCTGCATTGAAGTGAGTACATGTTTACACACAATGTGACAAAAAAATCATCTGGATACTAACTAAGATTGCAATTGTATTTTACTTTATAACCACCAAGAATATCAGCAGGGAAACAGAAAAAAGGAAAAAAACACATAACTTTGCCTGGTATATCACCCAGCACCTCCGGTTTTACTCATCCCCAAAACCTCACTTACAGGACACTTTTGGCAAAAGTCCCTGAACATTCTGTCCCCCCCAAACATTCAGTACAGTTTAAAAAACAGGTTCAGTGGCACTTTAATATGGTTTCAGTAACATTCGAGATACAGTGCAGCCACACTGCATGCAATTCACTTTGCTGTAAGGCTGACTTAGACATAAGGCAAACATTACCTTAGCTCTCAAATATTCCATGATTAGACACCCTTAGTACATATACCTCTCTTAAATGCAGAGATGCCTTGATTCCCTTCATTGCTTCTCCTTCTGATCAAGAAAGCAATTCAGGGAGATGGTGTGCTACACTAAACACAAACTGCAAGGCCTTAAAATGTTAAAAACAAACAGCAATGAAAAAAATAAACTGTATTCACATATCCAAAACTTATTTCCATCACTTAAATAATTTTATCTGCAATTACAAAATACATACACTTAAATATCTTTTTAAGAAATAATCATCTAAGATATCACAGATTGATGATTTGTTTTTGATAATCTAACTGCCCTATATCTGGCATAAAGATAAACCTGGACAGTGTTACTACCTAGAATATTTTCCTATTATAATAAATTTTCTTAAATATACAGTAAATTCTCTTTAACTATTCTGACAGATAGTGCAAATAAAAACATTCTTTGGGTCACAATTTTAAAATATTACCACCAATGCTATCCTCAATTTAATATTGTTTTAGTAAATAAGTAAGAAAATATTTTAAGTGTACACATCTTCTAACATCTGTTTAGCAACACATTTTCCTCAGTTAGCTTGGCTTAATGCAGATCACAAAAAAAGAATAAGCTACAATACTGCTCACCTATCCAAATGATATGTTATATTCATACTTAAATAAATAGATTTAGAAACCTACCTATAAGTTTTCCATTGCTTCCCCACATATTGTTATTATCCAATGGCTTACTACATCAAATCATATCAAAATATCTTTAGAGACAACAAAGATCACTTCAGAAGCACTGCTCAAAGGCAATGAAATAATGCTTTGAGAACCTAAGCACGTTAGGCCTACATAGATCCAAGCACATTGTAGAATACAATAGTTTACGCTTGTTTTAGAGTCAACTACTGCCTTGCCCTAGCCATAGACAAAAAGCTTATCTTAAATATTATCCATCAATGATGTAGCAACACAAAGTGGCCCTGTTTGCTATCTAATGTTGCTTGCTGGCTTTACACGTTTATTTGCAGTCACTGGCACCTGATGGTTAGTTCCATTAGTGGTATTTGTTGCTGAGCCATTCACAACGATGTAATCAACCTTGTTTTCCAATTTCACGAGGCGTTGTAAGATATCATCCAGAAGAACAGCAATTGTTCTCTTAAGATCAGCTGAAGATAAGGGAAAAAACAAATTACAGCCTGTTATTTACTATGTGTGGAAAAGAACTGCCATTTCAACATATTCACATCTTAAGACTTGCTATCCTCCCTAACACACTTTTTGGAAAGGAGTGCAGATTGGTCGAGAAGTACAAGAATTAAAGAGCTGCTTGATTTTTCTTTAATAACATTTCTCAGTTATTTTAGGGAAGGGAGATACCACCATAACAGGGAACTGTGAAGGCGGCCAATTAAATATTAGAGTATAAGAACAAAACACTAGTTGGAACATCAGAAGTGGCTATTTAAAGTTATTCTTTCCAATTTCATCCAGACAACAGCATTGGAATACTCAGCTATGTCATCTTTTAGCCTTGGATGCAAGATAACGTATCTAAATATGAGAAGAGAAGGCAGTCTCTTACTGTCATAAAAATATTTTTATGAATGAAAGTATTAAAGGTTTAAACACTTTTTAGTGTCCTACTCCTCTTGGGTTGCTCCTGCACATCTTGTCATCAGTCTTGCCTCCTTCTTCCTTAGCAGCCGCGAAAAGACTTCAGACACATTTTTGCTGCTTGCACTCTTACCAAATGCCTATAAAGGGCATCCCACAACAGGCAGAGCCATTTAAGGAAATCTTAAGGGGATCAAAGTTCATTATTATACATCTTCTGAGATACTATTTTTAAAAATAAACGTCTTTAGTTATCTTTTCAATATTTCAGAAGGTAGTAAATACTGGCAACCTATTTATCAAGTTAAGTACATATTCACAAGACACAGACAAATCAGATATATGATGCACCAAGTATTACAGCTCACAAGACAAGGGACCTTATTTTTTATGGCTACTTCTAAAACAAGGGGAGATTCTGCCAAATTCATAATTGCCTTGCAGTCTCCACATGCAAACTCAACTAGTATGTCGCTTTTTCATTGCTTTTTTAAGGAGAAGAAAATTTAAGAAATAAAATCAGGAAGTTAGCAATGAAGTAGGAGAAGAATCTGGAATGTTGAAGTGACTTAATATAAAACTTAGTCCCTGCATCAGGCACGTGCTTATTCCTCCATAGCTGAATACTCAGAAAAAGACAAATGTGCTGTTACTTCTGTAAGTAACTGTATTCATGTACCTGAAGAGATCTAAAAAAAAATCCTGGAAAGCAAGAATTTCATGTACGAAGCTTGATTTTGCAACTAACTTATCTTTATCTTCATTGAATAAACTAAGATCAAATCAGTTAATACAGAGAGGCTTTTTTTTGCTGAAGAGCATTTACTACTACAAAAAAAAAAAAAAAAAAAAAAAAAATTTGTAACTTTACAGTTTTCAGAAAAATAATATATTCAAGTAACTAGTATGGGGTTTTTTTTCTTACCATATCCTGACATAGAGGCTCCACCACCACCATTCATTAGGTTTTTATTTTCTTCTGCCAGTGCTTTGACATATCTTTTACTGAGATCTAATATCTGTCCACGCAACTCAGCACTGCTCTGGCGTCTTGGATACTGAAAAGTGTAGCGTAGCAACATCAAACCCCAAATGATTCCAAAGACTAGTAAAAACATACTCAGTTTCTGGGACATATTTTTTCTTGAAAATGTTAGAAACATTTCTGATGAGGGCCACAGGCACGTCCTAATTTCAAGAAAAGTAACTGAATTTGGCTTTGTCAAATTATATTACATATTAAACAAAAATAATATTTCTATGAAGTGAAAAATCTTCTGGCTGGATCATCTTGAGTACATCTTCTCAAGTTTTAGCTGGTCTTGATTCCTGAAATTTGCAAAGTACCACTTGGTTACTCAAAACTGCTACAGTTGTTGAGATCAAGAACAAATATCAGTTTCCAAATGCAGTATTATTGCATCATCTAGCAAACAAGTTTTTTAATCTGCTTAGAGGTTCAGTTATATTTCCTTCTCACGTTCAGTGATATTTACAGGGTTTCCTCTTCCTATTTTTACCGATTTTTATTCTCCAAAAATCAAAACTTCTGTGCTTCCACAAAGCACCTTAAGTATTTTAAGTACTGAGATTTAAACTGACATTAAACCCAAATGCATTTGAAAGAAAACGCAGTATCTAGAAGAGACCTGTATAACATTTCTGTACAACATTGTGGTGAGTTATACACATACATCTACATAAAAGATCTTGTGAAATTATTCACTTGGTTCTTACTCTTCACTTTGAAGTACAGTGCAAGTATGAGCAGACAACATATGGAAGGATGTTTTTTGGTTGGTTAGCTAGTTCAAAGTTTCCTCTCCTAGCTTTGTACACCATTAAGGTTTCTTACTTGTTTTGGTGTCTTACTATTGAATAAAGAGATAAAACCAAAATAAAATGGCACATTGCACTTCAGCATTTTATTTCGACTTTAAAAGATGTCTTACCATAGTACCCAATTCTGATCCTTCAATAGATTAAGGCCTGAGGAGGAAAGCAAATGGTAGGAAAGCTTCAGCAGTTAAATAACAAATGTTCAGACAGTTTGAAGCAGCTCGAGCCACACATCTTCAGGGATCTCTATACTGAGAAAAAAAAGAAATTTAAACAATAAGTGAAGATATCTTCATTTACTTGTGGAGTAGTTGCAGTTGAAGGCTTCAAGTTAGATGCTTTTAAAACAGAGCTACATTTTCAAACCTAACTTCAAGCATTTGTTAGGGAAGGACATAGAATTACTCTCCATTTTATTATGAATGCATAATACTGACTTCAACATACTTTTAAAAGAAAGCCTGGTAAGAATCTCACTCAGCATCTCCTTGTGTTATAAGACAGTGACAACAGATGTTCCAGATTCATCATATATGTACATGCATATATATTTACATAGGCATCATTCTCTTACTGATTTTTACCCCTCAAATAGATGCCACATTTTTGGACTCTTTCCATGTGTACACCTCGTATTTCTCATTTTACATCCATCTTTGACACTACTCCAATTATTCAATACTTTCTTAAAAGACAACTTCTATTATTTAACATCATCTGGATAAAGCTACTCATTTTACACAACAGTTACATTTTTGCTCACTACTTCCAGTTCTTTCCCACATACTACCTGACACAAGTCCTTTTTTAGACTGAAATTATGCATGTAATAGAGTTCCTCACCAGACTTTCTGTATTGGCACTTATGCCTCAGTTTGTATCAGAATATTGAGACCAAGTTTCTCGTGCTGCTGAGCTCTCATCTAAACCTAAGTCTGCCTCCATGGCACTTTCCATCCACTCCCCTTACCAGTTCCCTATGCCGACACCCTGCTGTCTGCTGCCAGCACAAATGTCACTGCCAGCAGGGCAGCGAGCCCTGCCTGCCGCTTACCCTTCACCTTCACTCTCCAGATAATCCTCCCAACAGGCGAGCCAGCGTGCCTGATTCAAGTGGCAAATTTTTGAAGTGCTCTAAAATCAACATGCATATCTAAATCATTCTGAAAATGATTAACCCAAGGCAGGGGCAGCATTAGGACTTGGACACCGAAGTTGACATAAAGTAACAACCAGTTGTGTGTAAAATGCCCCATGGCAGCCACTGCCAGTACACAAACTCTTACTTGTGGGTGCACTAACGGCAGTCCCAAGTCACCGAATGAGGAACAGCTCACCCTCCACTGTGGGGTATGACCATGCACAAGGATAGACAGCCAAGGTGCAGTAATTTGAACTCCCACTGTAAATGCAGGAGGATGTACTTTGTTCAAGGAATGTGCTTATCCCCCCCCGGCCTCAAAACTGTTTCAAGATACTAATTTGTCATCAGTACATAAAATAAGTGGGAAAACAGTAAAAACTTACATTCCACAGTACAAATATCTGGAATTGTGTGGTTTAAGATTTCCTGAAACAGATCTTCCCTAAACATGCACTAACCAAAACTTCTCTTCCTTAGCTCTTTGCCAAATCCATGGCTCTGCATTCAGACTTCAAAGAATAAAGTGCACCCACATCATTATATATCTACATAATCTCTGAACAGTATCAAGTATGATGGAAAACTTTATGAAGTCCAGGAGAACAGTATTCATGTGATGGCTCAGAAGACCAAACAGTACCTCTCAAGAAGAGACCATAGGTTTCAAATCCCAATCCCAAAAGTCTCTACTTCTTTTATTAAAAAAAACCAGAAAAGAACAGATAGCTCTTGCAAAACTTAAATTTAGTTCAGCTCTCCACAGATCTCCAGCCATATCTCTCCCACAAAGCATTTAGACAGTATCACTACAGTCCTTTGGAGCAGAAATAACTCTGCCATCACACTGTAAATAAGACCACAAGCCAGGATAAGAGGTGTAGCCAAGAGGAAGGGATTGAATAAACTCCTGCCAAGCAGCAGCAGGAATTGCAGACTGGGCCATCACCATGTGTATCATCTGATTCACAGTGCACACGCTGACTACTGAAACTAATGGAAATCAAGGACTTAACCTGCTGGGAAATTGTATAACACCCACATACTGACACAAGGCAAAGGAACTGGGAGCAAGGTATACCAAAATGGAGGAAACTATTTGTACTTGCCACTTTTCCTACAAATTTTTAAAGGCCGCTCCCCCTTCATGAATTCCAGTGTAATCTCAAAGTTCCAGAGATTTGGTCTCCTCTTTCCCTCTGAAGTGCATGCACTTCCAGTGACTCATAAGACACTCTCTGCAAGAGCCTTGGGGTAAAAAAAAAAAAGAAGTTTATATCCATATGATTTGGAAGTAGGAAAAATGGAGTATCGGAGCAGCAGGCACATATATTTGGAAGGAAATAGCACAGTAAGATGGATGGGTTGGAATATTCTAGTACCTCTTATTGCCCTGAAGGGTCAGCACTTCTCTACAAGAACATTATAATTTCAACAAAACTTGGACTCAGAAAGGACCTTTGTTTTCAGTAATTCAGAGGTAGTATCTCATAAGATAACAGCTCACATGAAAGAAGGTACACTGCCTCTTGTGATCTTTATTCTCCTTCATTTTCTCAAAGCACACAATATGCTGAGTTGGAAATCCTCCCTGAGCAGGAAAAAAAGGCAGCTGAGACTTCCTCTTCACACTGATTTATCCTGGATAGAAATGCTGGCATACCACTCTCCCAGCTACAGCTGAGGGACTTTTGTGGCAAAGGCACAGCACTGCAGAGAGCAACAGGAAAAAAGGGTGCATCAGAGGGAAACCTTGTTGCAATTACTACCATCTCTAATCATGGAGATTGAGACAAAAGGAAGACAACCATGAAGACGGAGTACAACCAGAACAAAATCTGAAAATCTCAGGAAGGAAAGAAAAGAAACAAACCCCAAAACAAAACAAAATATTCAACAAAAAAACCCCAAATCAAACAAAACCCTGAGTAGACTGCAGGCAAAATGGCAATCCAAGAATCCATGAAGAAGAGAATGTCTTCCACATAGTCCTTTCAATAAGTAGCCTAAAGTATTTAGGCTTAAATATTTAAGTGCCAGTTTTCTGAAGTACTTTAAGTCAGCATAGTTCTTTAAATTAGCATGCATATTTAAATTATTCTGAAAGTTACAAGCCCAAGTCAGCCACAACATTAGAACTTGGAGCTACAACCAATTCCTGAATGAGGATCTGACACTAGGTTTGCCTTTCATGTACATATGAAGAGCTCGGTTTTCTTCACTATTGCCACTGCTGATTGTCTAAGAAAAGTACTGCCAAAACCAACCAATGTGAATGTAACTTTGTCCAGTGGTACCAAACCCCAGACATCCATCTGGCAACAAAAACAATGAACTAAGGCACTCATCCACTTCAAAATAAAATCATGTCTCTATCCTGCATACCTGTATTTCAAAATCAGTCATATATAAATTTTATTATTGACTGCATACAACAAAAGGAGCAAAGGTAAAAGAAAGAGCTACAGAAAATGCATTATATGTTCCATAATAAAGCAAGGTTATCCTTAACTACTACTTAGCTAGCATCAGACTTCTGAATACTGACCCTTCTCCATGGAAACTAACCCATACTTACAAAACATCCTTCTCGAATTTTGTTGCAGTCTTCCATAGATTCTGCTTTACTCATTGCCAGAAAAACCAAGAGATTATATTAACATACAAGACAAAAATTAAACACTCTATGAAGCAAAGAAATGCCTCATACATGCTCTGAAACAACCTCAGGTTATCAGGGAAACAAGGCATACCTAAATCCTTAAAAGCTTATTGCACTCTACAGCACTGCCACTTCCGCTAGTCAATCAGCTCAGGAAAGACTGGCACATATTCATCATCATTTTTCTAGCCCGCCCAAGAGACTTCAGCCTTCCTAAACCACTAGAAATGGTTGTGGGGCAAATTTAAACCTGTCCTGCAGAGATGATTTGAGTACCTTCTAGTTTGGAAAAACGCACAGGACAGTGGACTGTAATTACTTGTAAGAGAAAAAGAAACCAGCAGGTCCATCAGGTCTTTTTGGTAGTTATTAATAAGCAGCTTGCAGATGCAAAGAATACTGAAAACCAAAGCCTAAGAGAAACCCTTTTGATTCAAAGATCAAAAATACTTCTAAGAATAAAGCCAAGAAAAATGCAGTGAAAAGAATATTGTTAACATACAGTCCAATAAAGTCACCTCTTTGGTCATGTATTTTGAAAGACAGAATCTCAAATACTAAGGCAGTAGTTCCTCAGTGATACTCTAGAGACCTAGACAGGTGTCTAACGAACTTGTACATTAGGAAAGTAGGCTGGATAAGTGGGAATTTTACTCAATCTACTACTTACTTACCACAATACTTACCTGCTTCTCACTTTCAAATTATGATCAACAACAACATGACACTGTGCATTTAAGAGCAGGTCTGGCTTTGCAACCAGATATTAACTGCATTAAAAAAAGTGATTTATCAAGACAGAGCTTAAAAAATAAAAAGCCATATACAGTCATAGAAGTGTGCATCCAATTAAAGAGGAAGTGGAAAAAATCTTCTAATAGAACAGACAGCAGACAGGAATCAGGACAGTACAAATAAAAGCTGACCTTAATAATTACTATAAAATGATTGTACAGTAAAAAATTGAATTTATTAGCATCTCAGTGGGAGCATAAAAAGTTTACGAAATTATTAATGATTTAAAATTACCATATAAGAATTACATCTGTACAAGAACTTACTATTAAATTCATGGCAACAAACATCCCTCAGTGCAGACAGGGTACTGTATCAGTAAACACTAAACTGCCTGTAAATATGCAGAGTGATACCTCATTGCAATAGCCAACAAACATTTCAGGAAAACAAGAATCACTGGGCATTACAGAATACCAGCAAAAAAAATTCCACAGTAGCATAAAGCTGCATTCCATTATTTTCCCCTTTTTAGCATCTATTTACAGAGTGCACGCTCTGGCCCATTCACCTCCATGGCCTCTAAAATATTTTGTTTCCTAATTTTTCAACAGAAAACTTTGAGCATCACTCAGCTGATAGGAACCAATCATGCTGACCATTCTGACAGCAGACAGCCTGGTTCTATGTTATTTGGAAAACCTTCAGTCATTTCTGTGAAGCAATGAAAATGGGAAGTCTAAAGAATGACTGACACACACCAAAACAGCACAGAACATATTCACTAGTCAATTAATTTCAGAAGACTGAAATAAATAAATAAGCACCCAGAAGCCCAGGAGGTCACACACTGGGGCTTTTTGGAATGCCAAAAATGATGTTTGTGTTCTGGTAATTTGTAGCCTTAGATGGTTGTTTGGCAGTAGGTGAAAAATCTACATGAGGTGCAGTTGGCAATCAGGTGCCCAGAGAAGTTTACACAGAGCCCCGATTAAAACTGATACGTAAGGAAGAATCACATTCCTCATATTTTTATGAGTACACAAGTTCTCAAGAAGATGCCAATAAACTACTGTCCTGTACTGGCACACCCGTACTGGTGACTGTTGCAGACCAACACCATCCTTTGGTTCCCAGGTTCATTAATCAGGTTCACTCAGACATCTGTACAGCACCATAGAAGAGCAGAATATTCTACATGGAACCAACCATTAACAGCAACGCCAGTTGCCAGACAAGTGAAATCACATTTAGCTGTCTTTTGATAAAATTTACTCTCAGCACTTCAAGTATTCCTATTATTGCTGCTGTAAAATTTGGTCAACAGAAAAACATCACAGCAGAGAGGGAAAAAAGGATACTGTACTGACAAAACCTCAGCAATGCCTGACAAAACAGCCCACCAAAATGTGCTGATGAAACTCAAGGGCCTTTCCAGACTGCATCATAGATGAGCAGATAGAAGAGACCATTTATATTAATAGCTAGACTCAAGTGAAAATATCAGTACAATAAAACATGCTGCTGTCTTAAGAACAGGTAAAAAGGCATACTTCTGGACAAAAAAAAGGCTGCCCTATCACTACGAAGGCTGACGGGCTGCAGGTTTTAGCAGCTCTGTACCACTTTCAGAGCATGCTGCCAAAGGAGTCTGCCTTGGTGTCTTTTCCAGGACATTTATCTTTACACCTTCTCCTACAGCATGTGTTCCTTCATTACCTACTTTTACATGCCCAAGACTTGCAATTACCTTGGCACACTGAAAAAAAAAATATTCTTTTGCCTTATTGCTAGCTGCCTTTTGGGAAATACCTTTAATGGATATTCCAAGTGAAAGAAACATGAGGTTTAAGGGAATAGCAAAAATGGGCAACTACCAAAAACACCTATCCTTCTACAAGAAAGAAGAAAATCTTGTGTGCTCCCAACAGTTCTTGCCTCTCAACACAGCCAAAGGATATATGGATCAACAAAAGTCCCAGCTCATCAAGCAGACACAGTGCTGCTGCTGACAAGCTGCTGGGACTATCTCAGACATATCTTAAACCAGGAACAGTTTTACCTCCTACAGGCTTCTAAGAACAGCACCAATTAGTCTTGTAGATGAACTTCGAGAGCACAAACATACTGCTTTCAACTTGAAAACCCACACAGCAAGCTTACAGTGGCTCTGGTATAAAATTATCTGAGAGCCCAAACACTAGACCACCTTTTGTCAGTATTTTAGAAATACTGGAGAGCTGTTTTCATTTAAATGAATCTATTTAAATTCCTGTTTTAATCGTTTTTGTTCAATGCTTTCTACCAATAATTATTTTCATTTTGCCTTGTGTCTTAAGTCTCCTCAAGTACTTTAGAGTATCTTTTTTTTTTCAACACCTTCCCCATTTATTTTGCCTACTACTGCCAATGAATGCTTTTAAAATAAACCAGCCATTTAAAAACAGAAATTCTTTGTTCCTTGCCTGTGGGCAGTCAGCCAAGATTCAAGATTTTGAGAGGGAAAATGGCTTGGCAAGACTTGTGAAGAAAATTAAAGCAAGCAGATATCAATAGGGACAGTATATCAATAGGGACAGTATGTTACACTTGCTGAACTTCCCCTCCTCCCACTGTGCCCATCTTGGCCCCAAAACCTTTCTACATCTCTGTATCAGATTCTTTAAATTAGTGGAAAAGTATTTTTAAAAATTCTCAGCTTCATTTTCCCTGGGATACTTTCTCTGTTTTTTCTTCATGCTTTATTGCCACCATTCAGGTCACTGTAGGACCCTTGCTCCTTGATAAGAGTCACTTATGACAGAGCACAAGGCACCTTCTTGGCTTTCTTATTTCCCTGTAACACTGCCACAATTTATTAATTGCTGGCTATGACAAGTACTCCCATAGTATTCCCTCGTGAAATTTTACAGCTGTCTTTGTATCACTCTTTCCAAAGCCCCTGAGACTTCAAAACTTCCTCATGAGATGATAATGTTTAGCTGATTTTGACTAGTCTTACAGGGAGCCAAGCCTACAAGATGATGCATGCAGGTTAGTGGTAAGAGACTTTCAGTGCAGGAAGGCAGCTGTCATTAAAGAGAATTAAGATGGGAGGGGGAGAGACAACTAACAAAGTGACAGCTGCAATGGGGGAGAGATTGCCACTGCTCACACATGTACACACAGTGCACTACACAAACACTATTCCTGTAGAACGGCAACAAAAAATGGACTTGTTCCGCTGAGGAGAAAGGAAGAATTTAACTCGTCTGGTTTTCTTTCAAGAAACCTGTACAATTCAAACTGAGTATGAATTTGTCCACCAAAACTATGTTTCTATGGCAAAACGGCAATACAGACGAGGCTTTGGATTCATGCTCCTTCCCAGCAAGCTGACCCAGGTGAAAATTTCAGAAAAATAACACTGGAGGAAATATTAAAGATAAGTGATTTCTTCTATACCCTTTCTTCCACAATCTTATTTCTAGATTGACTTGTCAGTTCAACATAGCATAATAATGGATTATGACAGACATTAGTTAACTGTAACACCTCAGTAGTGTGCACTGCAAAGTACTTTATTTTTAACATTAAGGAAAAGGTACCCAGAAATTTAACTGGATTATTTATATAATGGTAACCTCCTATTTCTTTAGAATTACTGAAGAAACCAATTTCATTGGAATAAATTGTACATTCCCTTGTCTAGGCCTCTAGTTCAGGCCCTATTTTACAGGGGCAAAGTACTCATTCAGTTCTGAGCAATTCAAAATTAATCTTCTAAATTACATAGGCAAATGCTAATATACCTATTTTTTGTAACGTTTGTGAAGTTTTTTTGCAAACCATAGAAGAAAATATAAGAGGCTCTTATTCATAATGCTCAGTGGAGAAAAGCCAGCTCATAAAATGGCACAAATTATCAATCACAGGTGAAAGAGGATGTTAAAAAACAAATAGCACGTAAAGTACATTTTAGTAGTAAACTTCTACCAGGAAAACCAGATTCATTTGAGTGACTGAGCCTCATAGATTTTTGACAGCTACTGGAAAATGGCTATTTTTGACACTTACTAGTCTTCAGACACATTGACTACACAGTTGACAATTTCAGCTGACAGCAAGCATTTATCCTACTTACAGTTTAGGAAAGATGCAAGAACTAGTCCCCTTTACTATTCTTGGAAAAAGTACAAGTGATTATAAACTCCAGGGAAAATACCTTACTTTTGGCAGCCAAGTGACATTGAATCCCCAAGATACATCACAATTTGTGATTAGCTGACACCAACACCTCCTTCAAGGAGATAACAGCCAAAAGGAGTCTCTAAAAGCAGATACTACAAAAGCTTTGAAAAGAAAAAAAGTGAGGGAGAGGGGAGGAAAGGAAGTACCTTTATTTCCAACTGTAAAAAACTTTAGGAAAAGGACCAAAGGAATTCCAGCATAGTTGTTTAATTCCCTGGAGCTCTCAAGTACCTATTAAACAGCTACATATTTTAACACCTAAAATAACAAAAAGAGGCCAGAATAACTTAGGTTTTATACACACGTGTATCTGCAGTCAAAACAGGAACAAAGATAACCATAAATTCCTACATTTGGTCTAAAACTGCAATCACCCCGCTTGTGACACTACCACAAGAAGCTACTCACAATCTAATATTATTTTCATATTGTCTCCTTTCTCTGACATTCTCATGAGAATAAAACAGCAATTCATCGCATTTGTTCCAAAATTAACAGTATGTTACAGTTAAGACAATCACATGCACACTAGGATTGCACATCATGTTCATATTCTGAGGGTTCTCTTAAAATTAAAAGGTGCAATTCCTACAAAGATCACTTTTCACTGTGAAAAAACACATCTGCCTGCCCTCCGTTCACCCACTGGGGGGGGCAAAACAACAACTTAAAAAAACCCAAAACAGCGACCAAAAAGAACTATTTAACCCAATCTGAACTGTTCTAAGGAAACTCCACATCACATCATAGCATAGAACAAAAATTCTCTCTGTTTGTTTTGTGGCACACAAACACAGAAATTACACCACACTCTCGTCAGTACCCTTTAGATGACAAGAGACATAAAAGAGAATTTACAGGATGCTACCATGTTAGGTTAGGGAATCAAAGGGAGAGTTTATTAATAATGAACGACGAACAGAGCTACCCAAATAAGGCAGAGCTAATAGTATGTTATACATATTTACCAAAATAAACTTAATCGAAGATAAGTGCAGTGAAAACATCATCAGATGTTATAAATAAAAGCAATTTTATTATATTGTGAAAAGGACGCATTATTCTGCAACTCTTGCTGTCAGGAAATTCCACATCTTATAATCTCCTAAAACTGAATGTTTCAAATCTTGCAGACTTCATTCAGTATCATTTTTTCCTATTTCTTCAACAGTACCACCGAGACCAATTTCAGTGAAATATTTACCCGTTTGTTTTGGGGGTTTTTATGTAGACTTGTTAGTGCCCGAATATCACTTAACTTGACATTGTTAAGGATCCTGCCTTTGCCTGAATATGGGGGTTTTTTTCTTTCCTGTAAGTTCCATCACATCATTCTAATCACGCTTTACCTCTTCGGAAGTTATGTCCTTACAACAGAAGACATCGATCTTGCAGAGTCACTGCAGTCATAGCTTAAGACTGGAAGCCCACTGCTAAGGGCGAAGGAAACCAGAAAACCCTCGTTTGCTGCACCGCTTCCTCCCCACCCAAGGACACTGCATCACAGCCCTGGGACACGGATCCTGGCCGAAGGAACGCCGACCCCGGCACAACTCACCCACCGTGCCCCTCGGCGGGCCCGCAGTGACACCGTCGCAGCCGCCTCCAGAGCCCCGCAGGTACCGGGACCGGCCGGGAAGGAAGCCCGAAGGATGACGAGCCTGTCCCGCAGCTCCCGAAGGAGGGGCGGACCACC
>VXBB01003043.1:1498710-1515727 GCA_013399915.1 Illadopsis cleaveri | reverse complement strand
AAAAAAAAAAAAAAAAAAAAAAAAAAAAACACCAAAAAAACCCACCCACCGGTGTCAGGATCCGGCTTGCTCAGCTATTGTATTCCATCTCTCCTGCAGTGGCAGTCTGCCACCTCTACGGAAAGGAAGCAGTGTTGCTTCCCACACCTTTTCAAACACAAGCACAATGGACTGCTAATGCTCAGGGGTTCTGCGTTGCTTGGAGGGTGCTGTGATCACCCTGCACTGTCTAATCACCAGTGTAGGAGAGTTTTGTGAAAGTCCAGTTTTTATTTTTTGGTTTTTTTAATCAAGCTTGATAAATTCTGCATTGTTCTGGACCTTGTCAGCTGGGAAGAAGTTCCATTTGAACACATATTCTTTTTACTGTCTTCCATGCGTGGTAAAGGGATGACTACAGAACACTCCCTGAAGAGGTGTTTTTTCAAGCCTCAGTGAGAAGATTAACTTGTCATTTCAAAAAGTTTATTGCTGAAGCCTCTTCTCTTTTTTTCTTTCTTTTCATAAGTGGGATCATTGAGAAATACATAGTTTGCCTATGTTAGTAACTTTTAAAATACCCAGGTCTTCAAGGTAGCAGCTTATGGGATGCTTTTTATACAGAAGCTTATTATGTGTACTATTGTAATATTTATAGAAGAGTAGCTAATTAAGGGATCCATTTTATTTGCTAATTAAGGGATTCATTTTATTTTTAGTATAGTGACAGATCACAGTATGAAGCAAAAAGGATTTAACTTCTCTCGTGAGTTTCAAGGAAAGTTGGTAGATTCCTGCCAAAACGTAATCTTGTCCTCATAAGTGAGATGTCACTAGCTTAACAGTTTCATCCAGCTAATGTGGGCTGTTGCTAAATTCATTCTTTTTTGACTGCTTATATTTTTCTGTCCCCTCTTAATAGAGTTCAACTTAATTTATTTTTTTAGTTTGGGTAAGAGTTTTTAACAGGATTTTTGGAAATGGTATTACTAGACCACTTGTCCAGTCCTTTTTTTTTCACCTCCAGGTCAAATCAATTTCACCTGAAATTTCTGTGTGATTTAATGTTTTGGGTTTGTTGTTTGTTTTGTGGTTTTTTGGTTTTGGTTTGTTTTGTTTTTTTTTTCATTTCGCATGCTTTGCTGTAGAAAGCTTAATTTAAACTTACATCATTATTTTTAGTTAGCATCTCACTCTAAATTTAGATAGCCTTTCAGTCATACTCTGAAATTGTAAGGTGAGAGTTAAGGTGAGGCATGACAAGATCAGGACAGCAGAGTAGTGTGAAAGAACCAGGGGCTTGTTTTGTTTGGTTGGTTTGATGGGGGCTTGGTTGGTTGGTCAGTTGTTTGTTTTGTGGTTCCCTCCTCCCCCCCCACCGTGTTATCATACCTTCTCTTGATGGGTGGAAAATGGAAAGACTACTACTTCAAGACTCTGCAATTCTCCTCTGCATCAAAGTGTTTTAAATGCTTTTAAAATAGTAATTACATTGGAAAGTAGGATTTCTTTTGAAAAATGCAAGGAGTTTAAGTGGTAGATAGAACTTTGGGATCAGTTAAACAGTTTGGGTGAAATCCATGGACTGACTGATGCCTGGCTCAGATGGATCACGTAAAGTTGTTGATAGTTGTTCAGTGTCTGGGGTTATATGATCCTGGAATAATGGGGGAGAGGAGGAGAGATCCTTTCCATATCACTTTGGTTTGTTACTCTTCCTGGGAAGAGAGAAGGTAACAAGGATTAAAAACACTCCTCAGTGCCCTCTTTAAATGCTTCTCACTGTGCATTTTATCCAGAGAATCAGTAACTGAAGCTGCAAACCTTAGATTTTGTGTTTATGTACGATTTTGGCTCCAAGTTCCAATTCTTGGTGAATCATTAGTCCCATTTCCTGGTGTGTATTTGAGGAAAGCACTACATCTTACTCTGAAGAAGAGCACTGCTACAATTGAGTTGGGTTTTTTGTAATTATTGTTGGGGGGGCGGGGAGTATGTGTTTGTTGTTTAGATGAGTGGGTTTTTTGGTGTTTTGGGCAGAGGTGTTTCCTGGAAAAAGTGTTATTGGCAGATGCAGGATTTATTTTGAAAGGGAAGTCTGATCTGAGGAATATTACAAAGCTCTGCTTCTTTTCCTGCAGACTCTGGTGACAGCAAATCTAGATAGTTTGACATGGGGATAGTGAATTATCTGCCTGCAAGTTTGTAAAGGTGAAAGTAGTGACTGGACAGCTGCATAATGAAGCCCAAGGCATTAAGATAGATACTGTTTTGTAGGAAGCTGGTGGGATGAGGAGCTGAGTTTAAGCTGAGTCTCATCTGTGGCCCTTAAATGACTGAGGATCTTTAGAACAGAAAGATAAGAAAGTGCTGAGGATCCAAAGTGCAATTTTAATCTTTCCTCTCCAAACAGTATTTAGTTTCTGTGGTAAGAACACAGCTAAGATGAGAACATACAACATGAGGTTGCTTTAAGGCTGGTAAGAAATTGAGGTATTTTAGTGCATTGGGGTAGTAGAGTTGTCTGGTTTCTTAGGTTAAAGATGACATACTAAGAATGTTGAATACTTTGGTCATACATATTGCAGAATGGATATAAACAGTTCATTTCGGACAATTGGGTTGGTCTGTGGTGTAGACTAAGATACAGCTTGCTAATTGTTTAATAATAGTGGGAAGTAGAGGAGAAAAAGATCTTTAAAATCTCTTTGTGACTCCTTGAAGCTCTGAATCCCTTAATCCCTGCCTATAGTCCTGCTGATATAAATCTAGGTACTAGGTACTTTTTCAGCGTTGTCCTTAAACTTTTGCAGGTTATTGTGATTCCCTTAGTCTCCTTTAGAAGCATTGTAGGAGTTGTAACTAGGTTGCATCAGAAGATGAGATGTAATTGCTTGCCAATGACAATGTGCAGCTGCTGTCAGGTAGTCTCTCTTCAGCTGCAGTTTACATCTGCAGTTACTTGGTTGAGGAAGTTTGAAATCTCTTAAAAATTTACATGGTCCCCTCTGTCACTGCAGTTTTCAAGTTGTGTGTTTGGGAATACAGCCCCTAAGGGTCTTGGACAAATACTTCCAAGAGGAGTTAACCTATATGAAATTATGTCATATTTGCTTTTGTCAGCCTTATACAGATTTGGTGTCATAGCTGATATTATTAAAGACTCTCTGGGTGGTATTGTAAGATGCTTCAGTTGAATAGCTAAGAACACTAAGCTGATTTCTACACTGAATGGGAGCAGTTGGGTCCATGGTATTTTTGGCACCTCCCAACACTTCTAGATTGTGCAGGATCAGGGTGTGGGATTGGGGATTGCCTTTGTTCAAGTTTCCAGAGTTGTTGTTCAAGAATTGATCTTTCAGGTGTAAAAAGTATGGACAATGTAGTATCCCTGTGAAGAAGGAGTATCTGAGGAGGGTGAATTCTTTGTCTTTTTATTTAAGGGTATTTTCTAGATCTGATGTCACTTTGAATGTTTTTCTTTATTACTAGATCATTTTTACTAGGAAGAGAAATACAAATAGTTCCCAGAGAAATTGGCAATTGTTGCAGGGGATGAGTTATAAAGAGAATTTAGGAGACTGTCAAACATTGAAGAGTACAAAGGCAGAGGCGAGGTGATAAAAAAATCATGTTAGTGGTTATAAGAGACATTCTTCTTTATTGCAAACAGTAGCTTTCAAATGTCAAAACACCAGATTAAATTTGGTAATATTTAAAGGCATGCAGATAGTTTATTTCAGTGAAGTCCTGTAGTTAGCTCAGTACACAGCCATCTTCATGAGGATAACCTGTTGCACAGACCCAATTACAGCCAAGCTTTGAGTCCATCCTTCATTGTTAAAGTTTGGCAGGCCTATCATCCTAGTAGGTGACATTCTCCATGAGTCCTTTGTCCTTTTTATTGAGGTAAAGGGGAATGCTAGAGTGGCTGTAATAGTTGTTAGTAAAGAGTCTCTCAGGTTCTGTTTCTGGTGAATTTACTGTCTTGAAATATGAGGACAGCATCCTTGAAAAAGAACTCCAGCCCAAAGCAGTGAAGAATTTTAACTGCAAAACAAAATGCAAATCTGGACCTAGGCAGAATAATAAAGAGAAAAAGTTGTGAAGACAGTCAGGAGGAGAAATCATGCAAATAAACATGAAATGTAACACCCTTGGGAGGGGAACTTGCTGTGCGTTTTTTCATTAAGTATTTTGTGTAGTTAAAAATGTATATGGCATACTGTTCTGTAGGGATTTTTATAGCTAAGCTCCGTAGAAATGCTGTGCACTGTAAAATGTGAGGAAATCCTAACCTGCTCTTTGTTTGCTTGTTTTCCTAGTTTTTCTCTTGTGTGCCTTACCATGCAAGAAAAAAACCCCTCCTGTTTTTACTTCTATTGGATTGCTTTAACTATACGATTCTACATCTTAGTTTATATGGATTATATAAGGAAAACAGGATAACAATGAGGAAGAAAAAATAGGAAGAATATTAATTTATGTTGCTTATACCTATGTGCATGTGTTATGCAAGTAAGTATGTGCATAGATAGGTTTTGACTGGAAATCTTTGGCCATTCTGTTGAATTGAGAGTGTGTTAGTAATCTGTAGGAGTAAAATTTGGGATATTCAATACTGAGAAGCACATAGTTATTATTTTAGGGGGGGAATTACTGATATCAATACTTCAATATATTTGTGCTAATTAGTTTTTAGTGTATCTATGTATCTTACCAAAAAAATCTCAGTGGGGAGGAGGGTAGCTTTGCCAATATAGTAAAACACTGAGAACTCAGTAAGCTTATTGTTAGAACATAGACACTTATACAGTTTTAAAGATATTTTTTAAAAAAAGTTGTTTTATAAAATAGTTTCTTGCACTTTACCTGCTGGCTTTTCAATTTGGTAGATAACATCTGAACTCCAGCAGAGTTTTATAATCCCCACGTGCTTAAATATACTAAATGTTCTTTTTCCATTAAGGTTAATGTTCGTGAAGAAATTGAAGAGTTTTTTCCAAGAATGTGGAAGATAAATCAAGATAAAAGAAGGCTAATGAAAAGTATTAAAGATCAGAAAATTAAAATTGAATGGGGGAAAAAATTGAACAGAAGATTGGTCAGATAGAAGCACTTGAATATTTTTTTAAGGCTATAATGAATTGTTTGAATTGGGGAAGAATACACGAAGTATGAAAAATGAAAAACTCAATGAAGAATGAAGAAAAGTAGAAAGCAAGAGTGAAGTAGAATTAAAAGAATCTGGAAGAATGAATGGGTCCTAGGTTAAGTAAATGTATGGTTTATGTTCCAGTGTCTGTATGATCAAGTTGTAGATGAATTTGCATGATTACTTAGTTAATAGAGAATTGGTGATCTGGTTCAAGCAGGGACTTATTTGAGGCAAGCATACAATATTAACAGTGGGTTAGCAAAATGAAATTTGTTTTGGAGGGTATTGCCTAACCATTTGTTTTTCAGGAGCAATCAATATAATAGAATTACTGTACTTTAAATGTTAGGAGTTAGGCATTTACACAACCAATACCATTTTTAATACTGTCTTTTTTGTTAGGAGTCTCGCTCCCAGTCAAAATCTCCAGCTGGGAGTCCTGCTCGTGTAAAATCAGAGAGCAGGTCAGGATCTCGCAGTCCATCGAGGGCTTCCAAACACTCTGAGTCGCACTCTAGGTCAAGATCAAAATCAAGGTATGTTCAGAAAGTTATTCATGTCAGCTCTGGGTTACTGCTGCTAGTTTGGTAGGTTGATGAAATTTCTCTTTCCCTGTTGTAAAAATTATAAGCTTTTTGGGATGTATTAACAGGGATATGTTCATTTGCCTGTTTGTGCTCATATAGGTGAACAAAGTTGGGAAATTATTTTATGGGTATGAATAGAGAAAATACTATAATTAGAAATAGTAACATGGAAATCACAACTGGAATATGAAGGTTTGTCTCTTCCAGAAGAGAGAGAATGGATTGCATTACAATTCTGTGAAGTTCCTGCTTCCTTCTCCTAAAATTGTTTATGGGGGAATTCTTGTGTGAACCTCTCCTTTAGGGGGCAAAAAAAAAAATCCAGTGACACCTGGTGCAAAGGCATCAGGGTTAGATAAAAAGAGCAAGCTGTCTAACTTAGAAATATTGGAAAACAGTGTTTCTGAATGTTCTTGACATTCTTTCATTGGAGGCTTTAAAAACATCATCAAAAACTACATCTTAAATTGGGTGTGGATAGGTTCTTGCTTTATGAGACTTTTAAGATTTAAATTCACTTTTCAATGCTGCACGTGTCCTTATCTGTTCTTCTCTACCCCAAGTACGGATGTGTGGAGGTAAAGCTTTATAGCTCTCGGTTCTGATCTGCATGGATCAGAAGAGAAAGGTCTTGGGCTTTTTTCTCTAAATACACCATAGGTATTACCTGGTTTATACTACCTATCTTCTCTATTCCCTTTTACCAACATATTGATGGAAATGGGGAGAGCTATTGAATCTTTCTTTAACAACCAAGAGAGAAACCTGAAAACAGCATTTGTAGCACTAAAGGAGAAAGAGGAGTAGTCTTATATTGTTTCTTCTTCCCAGTTCTTGGGAGAGATCAGTAATACATCGTCTCTATTTATACGCTTTATACCAGAGCAACTGAAAGAGTTTCTGTGCTCTGAATTGCCCAAGTTCAGCTAAAGTTACATTTCTCTTCTTGTGATGTTTAGCCAGATGAGTGCCTACCTGTTTTAAACAGCTTATTGTCAGCAAGATGTTCGCAAAGAAGTGCTTGAGGAGTAGAGCAGATGTTTGGAGTTTGCTTTTTTTTTTTTTTTTTTTCTTTTTGTCTGGAGTAGTTTTCATGCCTAGACAAACTTCACTTGTAGATATTGCAGCACTGTAGTCCTGCCAGATTTTTCAGTTTTTCAGTCAAAACAGTACTTTACACTGTGGCATATCTAGTTTCTGTGTCACTGTGCAGTTGTAAGTTAGATAAGCAGCCAAGCTGATACAAGTTTAAGCTCTGAAATTCCTGAAAACTGTAGTGAATATAATCCTCCGAGTATTGCCAGAAGTCCTCTCAAAGAGTTAAAAATGGTGCTCCCGAGCAGGTTATTAGAGATCCATGCAATCTTTAGATGTGCAAGGTAGAAGAAGCTTAATGGCTTTAATTGTAGACATCATCTGAAAAAAGATTTTTCTCTAGAAAGTGTATGATTTACAGTTCAATGCATTGTGACCATATGAGCTGACTAAAGGCTTTTTCTTTGTCGAAGATCCAGGTCCAGAAGACACTCGCACAGACGTTACACTCGCTCCAGATCCCATTCTCATTCCCATAGGAGACGTTCTCGAAGCAGATCATACACACCAGAATACCGTCGTCGAAGGAGCCGTAGTCATTCTCCAATGTCCAACAGGAGAAGGCACACTGGCAGCAGAGTATGTCATGTTCAGAAAGGCTGAGTATCAACAAAAGAATTGCTGCTTGTTAGAGTAGTCCAGGTTACCTACTGTTTTGTCACTGGAGAATATGAGAATTGGGTGGGAGTTGGGGGTATGTGTGGAGCATTGCTGTCCTTAGAGCTGAGCACTTATTTCTTGGGCCTGCAACTGGCAGAGAAGTTGTAGAAATTAATTGAAAAACATTCTGTTGCAAGTCAGTATGTGCCGATATGGTGACATGGGCTTCCATCAGCTCTAGAAGTTGAGCTGTTCTGATTCTTTTTTTTTGTTGATTGCAAGTATATGTAACCTTTACAAAAATGAGACCACCCCTCTGTGTGTGCTGGCAACCTGACAATATTTGACATAGGGATCCTTAGAAGGAAATTCCCAAGTGTTTACGTGCTTATAGAGCATATGTTGAAGGTTGCTTGTGATTTTATGCTTCTGATTGTTTAATTTGGTTTATCTTGAAGTAAAACTCTGTTATTAGGTAATGTGTCAATCTTCATAGTAGACTAAAAAAATCTACAGTTGTGAAAAGGAGGCGCAGTAAGTCTTCAAAATGTAAATGAGAAGTGTCTCTTCTCGTATGAGCAGGAGGAAGTATAGCTACAGCAATCAAAATCTAAAATACTGATCTTGTCATTCTGAGATTTCTTCCAGTGTCCTTTGTAGTGGCAGAACGGTTTGGGTTGAAGGGGACATTTGGAAATCAGCTGGTCCAATCCCCCCCTAAACTAAAGCAGGTTCCACAGGATCACATGCAGGCATGTTTTGACCACCTCTAGGAAAGGAGACTTGACAACTTTTCTGTTTGAGTGTTCAGACAGCCTCAGAGAAGTTTTCCTTCATACTTAGATGGAATGTACCGTGTTTCAGTTTGTGCCTGTTGCCCCTTGTCCTGTTGCTGGGCAGCACTGAACAGAGTTTGGCCCCATCTTTGTGATACCTGCCCTTGAGATATTTGTATGCATTGATAAGATGCCCTCTCAGTCATCCGTTCTCCAGTCTAAACAGGCCCAGTTCTCTGAGCCTTTATTTATAGGGGAGGTACTCCAATCCCCTATTCTTTGTAGCCCTGCACTCCAGTTTCTTGGCTAATCTGTTTCAGTGCTTTAGCTCCTGGTTTCACATCACTTCAGGCTGATCTAAATGAATGTCACTGCACACAGCTACACAACTCTGCCTTTTCTTGTTGAGGGCAGAGATATGTTTCTGATCCTTTTAGTTTTAATCTGGTTTAGTCTGAAAATTTTTGTATTGATTCTGTCAAAAAGCATATAGGCGTTATTTGCAGGCCTACCTTGGTGAAGCAGATCACTAGGAGCAGGTAATACCAATGTGAGGGAGAAAACAAAAAGGGGAAGGGCAAGACTCCAGCAGTACCAGCGTGCAGTGGCTTAAGCTGTGGTAAAGCAATGTTTGTACTAGCTTTTTGTGGATTGTTGCCAGCATCTAATCACTATGAAGTAAATATTAATCTAGTATCTTGAAAAACTGGCAGAAATAGCTGAACTTCAAGTGGGTTAGCCATCTTTCTGGTGAAAGGTGGAAGAATCCACTTTACTGCTTTAGGAAATATTAGGGTGCTTTGCTATATGAGGATGTTTTTCTGCCTTGGAAATGACTTTGTGAAACACTTTGAGTGTTTTCACAGTGAATTTCTTGGTAATTCTAAGGAAACTGAAATTAGACAGATTTCAAGGGGGATTTCAAATCCCCTTAATAACAAGGTCCTAAAGACACCAGGAAAACTGGTAGCAATTTTGTCACTTCTTTTCTTGTAGAGAGAGCTTGCATAGTGCATTGATGGGAGGCAGTACAAAATCTAATACAAAAGCTGTCCTTTTGTCTTCCACAGTCAGTTTAGGCCTTCCGGTGGTGATGTACTTGGCACTTAGGGTATGCGGACTCATCTCAGTACTTCTCTTGCCTCAGAAAAGTTAATAGGATTTAAGTGTAAGAGGGATGTTTAAAAAGGGGAACAGATATGGATGTGTGGAGGAATTTACCCAAACAATGATTTAAAAGACAGTTTTCATTGTACTTACAGGAGTTCAGTAATAAAATTAATATAGTTGCCTGCGCCATTGAACTGTCAGATTGAAATATGGAGTGGAAATACATATCTTGACGTGTATAATTAAAACTTTTGAATTACAAACTGCCAGGTCTTTTGCTCTTCAGCTATAGTAAGGAATTGCAGAAGATTCATGTCTTAAAACACAAGTTTGAACTTTGACAAATGGAAAGAAAGGAATTTCAAATACATGAATAGTGCAGGCATCTTATTTTCACAATAGGTTCCTGAACAAATGCACTGAAAAAAACATGACAGGAGATCTAAACCTTTTCAGTCTTTGAATCAGGCTGAAAAGCAGGCTCTGAGGCCTGAATTGCTATGCATAGATGACTTATCTGAAACTGAAATACAAATTTCAGCTGTGTCAACTTCCAGTTGTTATTTTGACAGAAACATTAAATCTCTGTGCTTGTTGCTGGTGTTTTAAATTGCTGCATCTAGTATTTCAAGTGCCAGACACTTAACTGAAAAGCATGCTGATTTTGATCAAAATAATTCTTACAGAGGATTTGGCATTAGATGAAATTTTGAACCTTGAAAAGAATTTGTACCTTGTACTACTACGTATTTGGCTTTGTCTAGTTGAAGTGAAATTTATTAAGTATCCTATATCACATCAAGAGAGAGTCAAGAGAGTTGTGCTAAAGAAATATGCATGCTTTTGGATTGCAGTTTTACAGAACTGGCCTTCAACACTTGTTGCTCTGCAGATGAAAGAAGCAGGTGCCTTTCATCCAGTTAACAAGTGGAAAGATTAACTTGCAAATGTAAATATTGACTTTCAGTATAGTTGGATAGGAAGTGCTGAGGTGGAGGAAGTTTCAGTAGAAGCTTAGCAATTGTCTGTGCTAAGGAGCTCAAGTGCTCACATGTAGTGTGGGCATCTGGAGGCAGTGTGCCCTCCGTAGTGCCTGTGATGACCATGCAAAAGGGCTGAAGGTAGGAGTTCAGGCTGGCAGACCTGTTCTCAGCACAGATTTGTATGTGGTGTCTGCCCCTTGTTGGTAATTTCAGTATGAAATACTAACAACACGGGTTCCGCTTGTTCTGTAGCTTTTCTGTAAATCAGAATGCTTAAATTTTATCAGCTGAGTTTTTTACCAACATGAGAAGTTTGTCTTGGTCGTTTTTTCTTTCAATTAAATTCCTTGAAAGTAGTTTCTTTTTGAAACAATCTTACAGTTAGAATAATAACTGTTCAAGTGTTACACTGTGTATTAACCAGTTTCATTTTCTTCAGATTATATTTTTTTATAATTGATAATTTTTGATATATTTAGTTATTTTTTAAACTAAAATTAACTTAAGTTGAACATTTGTGTTACCAGGCTAATCCAGATCCTAATACCTGTCTCGGAGTGTTTGGTCTCAGTTTGTACACTACTGAGAGAGATTTACGTGAAGTCTTCTCCCGTTACGGACCTTTGACTGGTGTCAATGTGGTTTATGATCAACGGACTGGACGATCAAGAGGATTTGCCTTTGTTTATTTTGAGAGAATTGATGATTCTAAAGAGGTAAATGCATGCTTTGCTTCTATTTTGGATGTGCTCTTGATGCAGTATCTTCATTAATTGTCTGTAAAAATAGCCAAGTTTTTGAGTATGTATTCACTTGCAGATTCTCGCACTGAGATTAATTTAAAATTAATTAGTCTTTGTTCAAGCAATATGGCCCCTCTAAACAAATGAAGCATTTAAGTTCAGTGTTCGGATGCGTGGGCAGATTTTGAGCATAAGCTGTCTGTATTAAATCACCAATGAGCACTGGACTTCGATTTTAGTCTGTTACTTCAAAATGTAAATAAATCTTTGAGGCTAAAGTATTTTTGAAACATTTTGGAAGTTAAAGTTTTAAGTTGTTTCCTGAATCAAAATTCTGAAGATTCCCCTTGTGTTTTTCTCCTGTTAGGCATGTCATTGTACATTTGAAAAACATTGGGGTTTGTCTTGATTTGTGCCTTGGTCAATTCCTTTCCTGGTTGTTTAACAGAAAGCTGTTAATAGCTAGACTGAGTTGTTAGTATAATTGATCTATAAGGAAAGAATCAAAGAATATGAACAGCAGCCTGTTATGATTCACCACAATGTACAATAAGCAGTAGTTTTTTTACCCTCATAATGGTACTGTGAACTTCACCACATTTACTGAACTTTGTAGATAAAGTTGCTTTTAAAAGTAAAGACACCCTCTAAAAAAAAGTCTTTAAGCCTGCATTGTGTGATTATCTCTTTCTTTGGGACAGACTGAGTTACAGATTTCATCTTGTTGATAGATTAATAGGTTTGGGCAGATATGCTGTTTGATTCTGTGTGTATTTGATAGGTTTATTTATAAGGAGATACTAAATACAGTATCCTCTCTTTATAGATCATTTAGCATTGAAGGCAGGGAGGATGATGCCTGTCCTAACTCTGGAACCTATCAGGAGCTGAATAATAAGAGCTCTGATGGTACTTGATGATATTTTAATGAAATAAACCTGTTTTGTGGATTACCTGATTGAACTATACTTAGTTCTTGTCTTTGACTTCTGATATGATCCAACTGAGAATAATTTTATGGGAAGAGTAGTCTTTGTAGATGTGTATATGTGTGGTTGTTGCAGGTTATAGAGGTATGTAATGTAAAAGGACACAAAACTTTCTTTAGTGTCCCTTCTGTATTTCCCTGCACTCTCAGTTGGACAAGTTGGTAGAGAGGTTCATAGGGTGGATGGCTGTATATCTGTCTGTCTTTAATGGTCTGCTCTCTTCTAACTTCTGGCCTTGTATTTCTTTGCACACTGAATTTGTTGGGATTTTGAAAAATTGGTTGTTTTGTAAAACATTTCACATCCAAAATATTTGCACAGTATACCTTGGCACATTCGTTTACCAATCTTGTCTGTTTTACAGCTTCATGTGTCTTTAGAAGTAGGTTTTTTTCCCTGGTTGCAACGGGCAATGGTCATGCGTGATACCGTGCATTTCTTAAAATGTTCTGTGTAAATAGCATGAAGTCATTTGTTTAGTATAAAGCTGTTTTGGCAGATGCTGTGAAACTGGAATGCAAAGGAAAACTAGAAGGGATGTTACTTGCATTTAGAAAGACGGAAGTAAAGATTAGGGCCTGAAGCAGGAACTGAAATAATTTGGAATATAATTAAACTCATTTTACTTTTCTCCAACGGTTTGGTGCCTGAAGAGAGCGAAGGATGCAAACTCTCCCAACACCTCGAACTTAAATAACTGAAATACTTTGGCAAGAAGGACAGAATTAAAACTTGTTTATTTGACTTACTTCAAGGGCCTTGAGGACAGATTTGAAGATGGCAATAAGTGGCAGCTGGTGTAGAAAAAGGGGAGAAATATTGATGTAAGTACATACATACAGATAGATAGATGTGTAGCTGTAGGTGGGAAATTTAGTGACAGGGCCTGTAGGAGAGCACTGAAGGAAATGAAGCAATTCTCTGTTTAGAAGATAGTCTGAAAAGTTGAGTATACATAAAAGCAATGCCACTTGAATTACTTCTGCTCTGAGTAAGTAACTCCTCTTCAGAATAACAATAACTTAAAGATCTCCAGCCAACCAAAACCAATAACCAGAATCCCAAACCTTCAACTTCAACATCCTAAACGTCCAAATAAAGAGATGAGCTGTTGAACTAAATTCCAGCTCTTTTAAAGATAAATGGATTAAATGAGAGTAGAACTCTACAGCAAAATGAGGATTTTCCATAATCTTCACTAGTGCCCTTCAGGAAGGCTAGCACAGCGAAGCTTCTCAGCAGACATGCTCTGAAATACAGGTAACACTAAAATTTTACATCAAATGAATTGTGAGTAGTTATGTTTAAACTTTCATAACTTAAAGATTGATCAGTGTCAGTTGTGCATGGATTCTCTTGCAGCTGAAATCCCTCAGGATCTTTGTAATCCCTGTTACCACTTCTACAAACTGGTTCAGTTACTGAACTACTTAAAATGTTGCGGTGGGTCATGATTCTGAAACCAAGTTGTACAGTGTCCATATGGTGGTAAAGACATTTTGAGTTGTCAACTAGCTCAATGTATTGGAACTCCAAAGCCAATGTAAAACAGCATTTCTTCAAGGTGATACTTCTCAGTGTCCTAAAAGTACAGAAGGGGCAGTTTAAAAGTTTATTTTTACTCAAATTGTTTTAAAGTTCCAGAATTTCAGATTATAACACCATAGCAGCCTTCTTGTTAGATGTTCATGAACATCTTGGTTATAAAGAGGAACACAAGCTTAGCTTTTGATAACTACTGCACAGAGAAGCTGTCAAAGCATCACAGTAGCTTCAGACATTCCACTATAACAGGACTGAGAAAGAAGTTTTCAAAGCAAGTGTCCAGTCCAGGAGATTACTTGTAGAATATGTTCTAGTCTGTTTGAAACTCTGCTGAGGTTAAGATGAAACTTCATGATCAAGACAGAAGGTTCCTTTTCCATCAGATGTCTTTTATTGCAGTGGTACAGTGCTTGCAAAATAACACTCAACTGGATTCTTAGTTTTTGACCCATACTGAAGATGCTTGTGGACACTGTCTTTAGTTCAAAGTGTGATAGCAGACAGTAAATGTCAAGGACTGATGGATCTCTAGGAAACAACTGGTGAATGTCTAATAGTTGTCTAGAAACCTGAGGTTTTCCTGTGCCAATGTTCTTGTCTGTCAGCTTGTGCAAAGCCTGTTTGAAAAGCTTCTGTCATTATGTACCTATTTTTAGAATGGATATAGTGGATTTCATTTTTTGTGAAGTTGTTTTATTTCAGAAAGTTGTTGGTTTTTAAAAAATATTTGGTAGTGCTTTTTTTGCCTTGAGTGGTGCAGTATCTTGTCTTGGCCACCCTTTTCCAAGTCCTCAGAGCTACATGTACAACTAAACATCTATTCAAGACTTGTTTCTCACACTCTTACATAGTTTGCAGTACTGGCAACACTGGCAGGGAGCCAGTGTTGTAATGTTGGTTTGCAATATTTTCACTAAATTATAGAGGATATTCGTCTGCCCATCACATAAGGATTTTCTTCCTGTGTTTAAAAGGATCACAAACTTCTATGTACTAGGATGAGAAAAAAATTAGGTTGATGGGGGAGGAATTGATTGTGGCAGGGTCTTACTTAACAGTAAGTTGAGAAAATCATGAGTGAAAAGTGCTGGCTGTCCTAGGGACATGGTTCTTACTACAGTTGCCAGGGATTTCATATGCTGCTAAACCAGCTTTTCAGTAGCTCGGACTGTGAAGTGTTAGTTGTTTAAACTGAGGCTACTGTGAATGTACTGTCTGTAGGAGGAACTCATCTAAGAAGCATCAGCTATGACAGCTGTTGGCAATATGGAATTTTCTAATGCTAGTTAGATGTTCTTCTTCAAAAAGTTTTGACCATCTTCCCAGAACCATTTTCTGAAGTACTGTTCATTAACAACCAACACAAACCGTTAACATCATTCAGTTGCCAAAGACCAGAATAATAATGGAGTTTATCAGTTCAGTTTGAAAAACATCTAATTTGTGGTGCAAGCAGACTAGCTTAGAACCAACGTCATTGTATAAAACTCCCATGGCTTGTTGAAAAATGGTTTAAGTATTGTTCATGGTATGGAAAACAACCCTTGATATACCAGAAAAGAGCACTAGAAGGTCTCAGATGTTTGGAATTACAAGTTACAGACTTCTGAAATACCATGAAATTGCTAATATTTGCAGGAACATCCAGTTCTTCTTTCTGGTTCTCTAAAATCCTGTATTTCTTGACTCTGAAGTTCTAAAGTATTCTTTAAAGATAATACATTGAATCTATCATTGCTTAAGTTCATAACTGTGTGATGTTTAAAAGTTACAATTGACAATATTGTAAATTTTTTGGAAATCTCAAACTACAGAATGTAAATTGAGTGTTGTTGAAAAGTGAAGTGGACACTTGAACTTGGCAGACTGCAGCAAGCGTAACAAGATGAGTTTCTTAATTTCTTTATCAATTCCATTAGATTTTTTTTTTAATTTTTTCAGTTGTTCTCAGTAAATCCAGAACTGAATGAGTAATTGATACACTGGAGGGAGGATTCTAATGCATCGTGTCTTTCATCCCTTGCTGTACCTGTGATAGAGTGGAGATGCTGTTTCTATCGGTGGCATTAAATGCAGTAGAGAAGAACTTCCAGTAAAAAACAGAGAAAGAACCCCCCAAAACTACAGTGAGGAGAAACAAAAAAGACAGTACTTGTGAAATTATTTTTAAACCATGAGAACACATTTTCAAAATAAGTCACATTATAAACTGCTCATGTGTGACTATTTAAGTGTCAGTCTGTATGTTGCTAACTTTGTAGTGATGTCAAGTTATTTAAATAGTTATCCAGACTGAAAGTCTTTAATTTTTTTAGTGGGTTGTTGATTGCTTAACTAATACCAGCCACCCATGTAAGTTTGTGCATTTAATTAAAAGTTGTGTTTCCAAACTTGTTTTACTCTACCTAACTGGTCATACATGTAGAAAACATCACATACTGTATTAAATATCAAATGACATTGAAATTTTTGTTAAATTTAATGCTTTCTGACTTCTTTGAGCCACTGGAGATGATACTGTAGTTCAGGAACTGCTCATTTTGTCAAACTAACACCTTAGAGATAATCCATTTTCTAGAGATAATACATTTTCCATTAGTGTGGATAGTCTGCTGAAGGCGTAAAACTCCAAAACTTCAAAAACATGATCCAAGATTAAATCTATGCCATTTCCAGTCCTAGTTCTGTTTTCTGACTGCAAACATAGATGTGTGTATTCTGGCCTACAAAAATCAAGTTTTCCTGATTTCCTGCCACAATTAATATTATATGTTTATAGGAATGCTGTTTTCTTGTTTACTGTCCTCTTGCAAAAGCCATGCAAGTCTTTTAACAACATTCAGATATTTGGAAAAAAATCCAGGTTATAATAAAAATAGGTTGTTAACAGTTAAAGACTCCTAAGAGAGCACGGTGAGTCTTAAACCCCAATATAATTCTGTTTTTTTCTTTTTAAAGTTTCATTTGTTCATCTTAAACAGTATTTGAGAATGTCTTCAGCATTGTTATAGAGAATATGCAGCTTTTTTCTCTTAAACACTCAAATATTCTTAACACAGCAGTCATGCATACCCAAAACCAGCAAGAAAATGAAATGGAAATTTGTTTTATATGACAATGCAGTAAGACTCTAAAATCCAAAATTTTCTTCTAAACTACTTTAACTTTCAATAAAGCATTTCTATGCCAATAGTTAGGATCACTAATATATTTTTACAGCCTTCATACAAAATAAGTAGTGTTGTATCAGTTATGTGAACACAGTTTCTGAGAGGGCTTTTGGTTGTCTTGCAGCAAATAATCACAGAATCACAGAATTTCTAGGTTGGAAGAGACCTTCAAGATCATGGCGTCCAACCCGTGCTCCAACACCTCAACTAGATTACAGCACCAAGTGCCACATCCAGTCTCTTTTTAAACACATCCAGGGATGGTGACTCCACCACCTCCCC
>VXBB01003043.1:1476468-1488740 GCA_013399915.1 Illadopsis cleaveri | reverse complement strand
GAATGAATGTCCCTCGTTCTCACAGTCACTGTGCCTTTTAAAGGAGAGCAGCATAAAGGAGAACACAAAATGCACTTAAGCTGCCTGACCTGTAGTACCTGTACATAATTTCTTGCTTGCTGACATTTTACTTCTGCATAAAATCTTTCAAGTAGCACTGCATCTGTACATGGACAGGTAGGGACTGTTAGGTTAGCTGAGGAATGTTTTTCCTGTATTTCATACCCTTGTATTTGTAAATACAACACTTTGATCAAGTAAAGGTAAAAAACAATTTGCCTTAAGTAGGTCAGTATGTCCAGAGACAAAAGGTACCATCATCACACTTCCTCAGTTTGAAGAAACTTGTTATTAAACTGGAACAAGTAAACCCTAATAACTTTTCCTTCTGTTGCTTTAGATACTGAAGTTGAAATGATCATTAAAACTGGCAGATACACTAATGGCCTTGGAAAGGCTACAAGCCACTTCAGCAGGTCTGTTGCTGAATTTCCTGAGGAAGTGAGAGACCACCTTACACAGAATGATTTCTTAACCTTTGTGGTAGCAGCTGAGGCTACTTTTTTGATATTTGATGGTAGATCTCTTTCACATTCAAATAGCAACTAAACTGTTTTGGCAAAACATGAATGAAGATCTTTGTCAACAAAGATCTGCAAACCTTTCTTTAAGTCAGTTCTTAACAAGCAGCTATGGTGCAAATAATTGTCCCACTGTGCAAAAGACTAGTGGTGCTTTCTGTGTAAAATTATTTTTTAAGCTTATAACAGTTGTTTCTGTCTCATGTGTACCCCCCCCTTTTTTTTTTTTTCCTCTTTTTTTCTTTTTTAATTTGGAAAATTCCTGTCACAGGCCCCAACTGCAGCTTGGCAGGAGGCTCAGGGAGGTGCTGAGCAGAGCAAAGCCTTGGGGTGCTCTCAGCACTGTGGCANCTGTCTCATGTGTACCCCCCCTTTTTTCTTTTTCCTCTTTTTTTCTTTTGGTTTTGGTGGAGCCTTCTGACTGTGAAGGTATTTGATACGTTAGGGATCAAGAGTGGAGAATTGTGGTTACCAAGAGCCAATATTGGTGTTGCTGTTCCACCAGTCTGATCTGTGATTCCACCCTTGTTCTTCTTCCAGTGCTGCATTAGGATAAGGATGCACTCTCTGCACAGCATCTCAAGTTCAGTAATTTCGAATCTGCCAAAACTTCCAGGCTCAATTTTCTTGTGCTGACCCAATCCCAAAGTACTTGGATTATAGCAGCAGTGGTAAGCAGCACAGGCACAAGGTAATCCTCCACCACCCTTCTTTGTCTTTCAAGATTTACCCCAATGAAAGTACAGACAGAATACTCCTCAAGTAGCTTTCAGGTGTATCAGAGGGGCTTGTGTAGACCTTTATATTTGCTTTAAATAAATAAAATCTATAAACTAACTGGGGTAGAACAGTGGATCAGTTCTGTGTGGAGTCCAGACTTGCAGCTCTCTAGATGGAAGAACCATGGGCTGCCTGGACCCCTTTTTTCACTGTTCCATTTTTACCGCTGTTCTCAGCATGATAAGTAGCCAGTCGTTTGCCAGTTTAATTTGTGGATCCAAGGTTATGAGGGAGATGTGTATTTGCAATACTACCACAATAGTTTTAAGGTGGCCCTCTTTGTCTCATGGTAGAAATCCCATAAAACTCATGGATATAAAGATAACCTGATGGATGGCTAAAGTTTATACCCTATATGATGCTGGGATTTCATAATTTGCAGTGACTCTACTGTCTTTTACAGGTTCTGTAGAAGCAGATGCCTAACTCCCACAGCAATGCAGGAGAGAGGAACCATGGAGCATTGATTACTAAATCACTGTTGATGATACATGATTCCACTACACTAACAACACACATCATTACAAATATTGTCTAGTGTCTCATCTCACAATAAACACACAAACTGCCTTCGCCAGGGAACATTCAACTGGCTGATGACTCTCACGTGCACTGCTGGGATATTTTGGTGTGATCTGAACTGTAGTAGGATGGCAACAGAATGGAGGACTTTGCCAGCCAGCAGCTGTCTCCTGCCTCTCACCTTTCAGAGTCTAACATGCTTTCCTAGTGCTCCTATTTCTTGTCCCCTCCTTGATCTAGATGTCAGCTTTCTCCTTTCACCAGACAACTGGATTCAGTGCAGGATTGGGCAGAGAGGAGTGTCATCTAGGGAACAAAAAGGTGATCTCTTCCACACTGAAAAATCCCAGATGCCAAATCCTGTGGTTATTTTACAGCTGAATTCTGTCTGGTTGGCAATCCTCTCTTCCAGGCAGAGCCACTAATTTGGATTCCTGTGTTGTATCTTTAACAGTTTAGTGTGGTAAATGCTTAGGAACTGGTCTCTTAAAAAAAAACCAAACAAACCAAACAAAAAACCCCCAAACCCCACAAACACAAACAAACAAACAACACCCAAAAACCCAAACTCAAAAATACCCCAAAACCCCTCAAACACAAACAAACAAAAAAAAAACCCTCAAAAATCCTCCAAAACAATTATCCTCACCCCCACAACAAAAAAATACACCCCAAGCCCCAAAAATTTTACAGTGCATCAAATACAACTTCAGTCTGACAATTTATAGTTCTAGGAGGCATGAATATTTTTCTTCCTTCAGAACAATTAATTAACTTTAGAGGAAAGTTAATTACAGGTAGTCAAACTTTCCATTAGCTAAACACTGACTTGCCCAGCTGCTGCCCCTAGCCAGGTGCAGGGTTGCTGCTCAGCACCTCTTGCTTTCACTGGCTCTGTTCTCCCCACAGCAAAGTGTGCAGCACAGGAGAGTGTGCTGAATACTCTGTTCTCCTTGGCAGAGAGGGGGAAAAAAAGCAGAGACAACAGGTCCTAACCTGCATTTCACATTCCAAAGCCTTTCTTCTTCATGTATCAGCGGACATCTGAAAAGGGAAGTGCCAGCCCCATCCCACTGGACCATGTCCAAAGGAACATCTAGCAGACCTACTGCCCCTTTATTTGCCAAGCTGAAGACCAGATTCTTACTTGTGTCCAAGTGTCTTTCATGTGTTTACAACAAATATAAGTAATATTTAAAGTGGCTGATGCCAAACCTTCTGCTTGAGCAGTGGCAGTAGCACAAAAAATCACGGCTGTTGCTGTGCAGCCACCGTGGCCCTGGACATCCCTCCAAAGCAGCTGGCTCTGCCAAGGGTGTGTGTGATACCATCACATCCACTGCTGGCACTTGAGAGAAAAGGTAGCAAGAGCAAAACTTCACTAAAAAACCCCAAAGATCTCTGGTGCTGCGCTCACATGCAGAGTAGAACATAAAGTGTCGGGGCTTTTATTGTTTTAAAATTAAACATTCTATCAAAGTCTAGATTTCCAGACTGTTTTATATATAGTGTGTTTAATTTCTACCTACTGGAGGCTAGAAAGGAACCCATGCAGCAACTCATCTGCGAATTTCCTAGAAAGGAGTTAAAAACAATAGATCTTCAAAATATAAAAAGACAAAACCTTATGAAAGTTAACAACTGGACTAAATATTGATATAGCTGAAAATATTCCCTAGAAAGGAAAATTCTTACTGGGATTGAGTCACGTGGTGTGGTGGGAATGTAGGAGAATTGGATGGATGCATGGGTAACCTTGTAGAGAAGATTTGCTCTGTTTTCCATGTATGAAGACGAAGTTAATAAATACTCTTCTTCCAATGTTTTTTTATTTTGTCTGTTCCAGCTTCAGAAGATGGTGGGCGATTTGCAAGAGGATCTGTGAAAGATGATTAAACAATGTTATATAATAATAAAAAAAAAAAGTTTATAAAGTCTAAGCTAGTACTGACAGATGCAGAACACGTGAGAGTGGTCTCATGCACAGAGATAGCTTTCAGGACTGGGCTGTCTGGTCCCAAGCAGATGTCACAGGAGATGGGTCTTTAGAGGATCCAGTTTTGGAACTAAAAAATACAACATATTTCTTTCTCATGTGGATTCAGAAGATGAAGGTACAGAGAGCTTTCTTCAGTTTGAGGAAGGGATTGAGCCCCACATCTCAGTCCATGCTTACGCTTACCCCACCTGTGATGTCCCTAACCCAGTACTGGTGGGGAGACCCCTCCTTGCTGAGCACCCATGCAGTGCCTGCAAGCTGCACATTGCAGAGCAGTTGGAAACAGCCTCAAAAACTAAGACATTTTCAAAATATTATAGAATCCACCTCTTAATATTCCCTTAAACTTCTACAAAGTTTAGCACATCTTTGATTGTATCACAGAGTTAATTTAGGTCTTCAAAGCCAGAGAAACCCAAGATCTTAACCACAGAAATTAGAATCACTCAGGACTGTGGTTATGCCTGGTTTAATCAAAAAGCAGTTGTACAGCCCATCCCAGAGGCTGACCATACAGTCTAAACCTCCCACCAGTAGCACCCAAGTGGGTTTTGGCTCACTCTCCTCTACTGACAACCCCCAACTCCCCACTGTCAAACAGGGGTCCCTGGGCTGCAGCTGCTCCCCACCTTGAAATCTGGGGCACTGCTGTGGGCAAAACCTGGAAGCTCCTCTACCCACCCCCAACCCCAGGAAAGATGAAACGTTCTCCCATTTCTCTGCTGCCAAAATATTCTCCCATTTCTCTGCTACCAGAAGTGGGGGTTGAGTATGTTTAAGCTTAAAGACCTCCTGCAGGTGAGCACTGACTGATGCCAGCCAGTAGCACCTTGGGAATTCCCCATCCTTTACCCTGCCAGTCCCAGGTGAAGAGGGAAAGAAACGTGCTTGACCAGACTCAGCAGCTCCATCACCTGCTCTGGGGCAGCTTCCAAATCACCAACCACACTGTGCTGCAAGCCCAGCTACTCCAGTGGCTGTCTGAGCAGGTAGGACTGGAAGTAACTGGTATTGTGTTTGGACTGTGGGTAGCAGAAGTATCTAGAAAGCTTGAATTGTGGCCATCTTGTTGTTTGAGTTCTTTGGAAAGAAGGTGCTACTTGTGCTCCAGATTTTAATTTCTTTTTAAATGGCCAGGGGATTCCAGAAATGAATGAATAAAAAAGTTCATTTTTTCCTTATGAGGGTTCCTGGTGCCCACCTCTGACAGGGGAGCACAGAGAAAGAGAATCTATGTCTGCTTCTGCCCCCTTCCATCTGTGCTTAACCCCTGCCTTGCCATGCCTCCAACCTTTTCAGTTTGAGAAAGATATTTCTGTCACACCTGTGAGGAAGACTCAGTGGAGCCTTCATCCAAGGCACAGCCATGCTGCAGCACGCCAGCGGCTCTGGGCAAGCCTGCACAGTGGTCAGCCAGAATGGGGGCTTGGACCCCACACCTGGGCACTTCCCCTCTGGGTTGTGTCCAGGTGAAACACCAGGTGATAGTTTGGCACCTCAAGATGGTCAAGGTGCTGCTGGTTCTCCATGCCTGTGTGCATCTCAGCTATCTCCAAAAGCAGAAATGCAGAGGTGTTCACTCAAACCCTGGTATGGTAACACAACCAGGTCAAATACTGTTCAGACAACACACATGAAACCTTGAGGGGAGAGACAAGAAGTGTGAAATCAAAAGGCTGATACCTGGCTGGAATGAATCAAAACCTCAAACTGGGAAAACTGCGAATGAAATCACTGTACCTGACTTCCCAAACTGCAAAAAGAAACAACTTCTCTGGGGAGTAGTGGATTTCCAGTTACTCACAGAGAGGAAATCTTCATTGCCTGTTGGAACTGCACAACCAGGGATACAAAAGCAGCATCTGCCTGCTTCTTTGTCTTTTTTCTTTGTGACTGTTGCAATTCTTCTTTGACTAAGAATATCATTAATCAATTTGATTAACTAATAGAAGCAGGTAGCTGGGAAATTGCTAAACCTTTGAAGGATATGCCTGTTTTTTAAATGAACACCCCACAGTGGGCAGATTACTTGCTTATTTCCTCCTTTAGCATCTTCAAAATACTTTTTCACAAGTGAATATTTTACAGTTCTCAGTTTTTCTGATTCTTGTTGTGGCCACTAGTATCTGACTTTCTGGGGTTTTGTAAGCTGCATAGGAAAGGAGAAAGTGGGCAAGAGATCTCTAATCCATGAGAGGGGTAAGTAAGCAAATATAATGAAAATTAAGTAGATAATAGGGCTGGAGTATCCACTGTGGGGGAAGTGTGCAGGAACCAGTCAAATGAAAACTTTGCTAAAATTTGCAGCAAAATGAGCCAACTGAACCTTTTCTAAAAGTAAAACCTTTGTTTTCTAACCATGGACCTATCCTTCTGTAAGGGATCTTGAGCCCAAACTCCATGGAAAAGAAAGTCACTGTCAGAGAAAGGTTTTGTTTAATGAGACAGGCACCACATAGATCTGAAGGAGGCAGATCTACAGACAATGCCACGGAGAAGACTCCTGCAGCAAGGCTGGAGATGAGTTAGGTTATTGATGGAGATACAGGAACTCTCTTATCCTGCCCTTAGTGATGTAAGTCACTCAAAATTTTTTCTTATTGCTCCACTTTGGCATGAGGAGAGAAACAGTGACTCCTTTCCTCTATCGTATGGTCAGAAACCCACTGACAATCCATAGCAATTGGGACCCCTCCTTCCTGGCAGGACACAGCAGAAGTGAGTGGGGGAGCAACTCCTTGTGTCACCAGGGGCAAGACCTCAGCTTTTGCTTGTCTGAATAGGGCCAAAATCTGCTCCAGCCTGGATCCAACCTCTCCGGTTTTTTAAAAAACATCGTCTTTTTTTCTTGACCAGAACTTCTGGTAATAGCTGTTTTTTAAGGGAATTTTAATGGCAACGTCCTTTGTCTTAGAATAGGTGCAGATTCTTAAATTCCCGTGGCAACTGTTAGTCTGCTGAAACAGAGGTGATATAATGAGAAAGCAGGAGGAAGAGTAGGATGGGGAAGAGGAGAATGGGAGCAAGAATGTATCCATTCCACAACTTGTTTCCTGGAGAAAACTGCAGCTTCCTCTGACATGCTAGAGCAATAGACTAGGAAACATGGCAAAACAATGTGTAAAGTTCATTTATGTTCTTATTTTTAAACAAAACTTGTGAGGTTTAGCCATCCTCAACAGACAGCTTTTATTTATATAAAGTGTAGTAACCTTCTAAATCACAATGCTTGGTTCCAAGTCCACACTGCCTGGACTAATCACTCGCAGACACTCATCTGCTTTTCCCTCCTCTGCCCTGAAAAAAAGCACTGAATATCATTTTTAAACAGCAAGCTTTCAAGGTGTCACAGGTGTTATCCTCTAAAGTAAGCAGCCCAAATGACCAAATATCCCCTTGGAGACAGCGTCACTCTGTCTCTCCACGCAGATGGTCTGTGCTGCCCCGAGGATGAGCTGGGCTGCCTAAGCAGAGAATAAGCAGAGCAGGTCTGATGGCTTCCCACCTCTGCACTGTCTCTCCTGAGTCGAGACAGTTTTGCCTCTCAGCTTCTGCATCCAGTTCAGCCACTGGGTATGTGAAGTTAAGCAAAACCTCTGGCACTCCAAGCATTTCAGATAACTTTTTTGGATAGCCAGGTATTGTTACATTAATAAAACCATTCCCTATGTTAATCTTTTGGTGGGAGGCTGAAGTAGACAAGTGCCTCAGGAATGCTCTAGCTGCGGAGTACTGCAAAGGTGTCCTTGCAGCCTGCACAAGTTTAGAAACATTTGTTTCTTGAAGGTGGTCTGAGTACAAAATTCACCCTTTAGTCCATGGTGGTTCCAGAGGTGTAACTGGGATGTCTTATGAGCACCAAGTTATTAAGGTGTTTGACGGACAGGAAAGCTATGCTTATCGCAGGGACACTATAAAAACCTCTCCAGATTCTGTAAGAGCTTGCTCTCTTTTGGGAATTGGCTGGATGAATTTTTCTGCACCACCTCATTTCTTAGCCCTTTCCCACTTGTCCTGTAAAGTCCACAGAGGAGAGGGAATAGGGAAAACATCCCTGGAAGAGCAGCAGAAAGCTCATGGTTCCTGCCCTGATGGGCTTCCTGGCTTTGCCTGGGACAGACCTACAGCCACAACCCTCCAACACCTGTGGTGTGTGGTGTCACAGTGATGCCTGTCTCACCCAGGAGGAGCATCTGGCTTCCACTCCCTGCCATCCCAGCTTGTCCAGCCTCACAGTGCCAAGGAAGGAGCTGTGTCTCCCACCAGCATGAGCTTGTGACCTAGCCCAGCGTGTCATCTGAGGCTGCAGGTGATAAATTATGGCTTCCTCTGGCAAAGTCTGTGTCCCAAAGATGAAACTCGTTCCTGCTACAACTTCTCAAGGAAAACATAAATTGCAGCTGCTGCTTCTGTTGCAGCACACGGCATGGGAAGCTCAGCAAATCAGGGAAGGGGGGTTGCTCTCGTCTCTGGCTGAACCAAGAGCAGCTGTCGATGTATCCAGTTCTGGGCTTCAGCACCCACCTACCCCACTGGGACTGGTGAAATGGATATGGGGAGGTAACCAGCATCTAAGAGCAGCATCTCTGCTCATCTCTTGCTGAGCCTGGCTAGTGGCAGGGAGGATTTCCACTGGAATACCTACCGGATAGCTAAAATCATCCTCTGTGGCATGTGGAAATATAAACCTTCCTTTTCCCGCCTGCCAAAGCCACCTGCTCTTGTCCCCTCCTGCTTTCTACTTTTAGCTCATTAGTTCCACTGCGAATACACTCTGCTGTCTCACTGCCTTTTACTGAAGGCACGTCACAGGCAACTGAATGTATCTGAGCAGCTGTTTGACCTGCTTGCTGCTGAAAATCAGCACGGACCAGTGTTGAGTCCCTAATTAATAACAGCCCCAGGGAAGAAGCAGCCACAAAAACTCTGGCAGCTCCAAACACTGCCGAGGTCTTTTTGTCACGCCCTCCTTTCTAAAAGTTGGATTTGTTGATCCTTGTGGGTCCCTTCCAACTCAGGATATTCTATGATTCTCTGATTCTATGATTTCTAACTTGTTTGGAGTAAGAAAGATGAGCCTCCATGGCTATAGTGATAATTTTATGAGTTAGCTTCTTAAATATCAGCATGACAACGGCTCATTGAAACATGCTGCCAGCTTACTTTCTTGATGGTGATATCCATGCAAAAACTTCCCATAATCTTCTACTAATCAGGAGGAATGTGAGTAGAACTCTGAGGAGGTACCCAAGAATTTCTGAAATTTCACCAGGTGCATTGGATCAGGCTTAATGAGGAAAGGCTCCACTTTGATTCTTTTCCTTTACTGGGAAGGTGGTCTTCCCTTCTAACTAGAGGAAGCGTCTAAACCAGCATCACCTTTATAATCAAAGTGCAGTTCTTCCTTGGCAAAGATAGAAGAAGAAAACTGTCATGTGTAAGAGAGAGATAGGAAGGGTTTGCCAGTCATTTGAGTGTGTGGCAAAAGCTAAATGGCATTTGTGAGCTTCAGCACCAGGAATAATGAATGCTCCGGAAGTGAAGAGAGAAAGGAGGTGTAAGGAAGGAATTTCCTGTTGCTTTGCTAAACCACACTGGAATGTGGGCAAGGAGAGGGGAAAGCAAGGTACAAGGCTGAGGGCAGAAGTGCAAACTGGAAAATTCAGAAATTGCTCAAGAAGTTACAGAGGGAAGGGAAGGGAAGGGGTTGCTGGAGTCAAGAATTGGGAGAGAAAAAATTTGTGGGAAGAGGACATTCTGGGGCACACCATGGGACAAACACACTGTGGAGCAGGTGGCTGTGGAAATTTTGTAATCTCTGCCTGTGGAGAAGAGTGCGGCTGATGGGAAGAGTGGGAGCAAGATGAAGATGAAAATTAAGAAGAAATCATGCTTGTCCAAGAAGTCACTCTGGCAGTGGATGACACTACCTGGAGCTTTGTGTTTTATCCACTTTCTGCAACCAGTGCTAAGACTTTCCCTCCTGCCAACCCCTCTGTGTTACCTCATCTCTCTGCAGCACTGTCACCTCCTCACTTCCAGCTGCAGTGAAGGTTCTTATTACAGAAAGTTGATTTGTGATGAATCCATTTGTATAGTATATTGCTGAGTACAAACTATTAACAATTGAATCAATAACCATAGAACTTGTAAAATTACATAAACAACAGAGAGATTTGCAGGGACGAGAAGGTGATGTTTACAGTCCTTTAAGTCATTAATAAAGAAGCAAAACTTCAGTTTCAGCGTGAGCTACAGAAAGAGGGGGTTTTTTCTTCTTGCAGCTAACACAGTGTTTTTCTTCTGGAGTCAGACAACCCTTTAGTTACTGAGTGAACAATATGGATTTTTGACTACCACTCTCCTCCTTTTTTTACTTTTTCTATGCTGACATGAATTTGCTCTTCCTGTCAGACATCGGTTACTGCAAACCCACAAAGATCTCATCTGCTTTTAACTTCCTCCTCTTAGCTCAGGGTCTGCTCTGCTTCTTCTCCAGCATAGTGCCAAGTTGTTGCCTCTGCTGTAGCCAGTGCTTCAGAGCATGCTGACCCCGGCATTTCCATCAGCAGCAACTTCCCAAGCCCACAGCTGCTCCACCCAAACCTCTGGTGAAACGTTTCCACCACCAAAGTCCTACTCATGTGAGACCAGTCAACAAAATAGTTGTAAGATATCTGAGCACTGTTTTTCAAGAACAATCCCGTGAAGGAACTGCTCAAGCATATTATATTGAAGCAGCCTTTCACTGCCCCTTGGGGCTGCTTCTTCTCTGCCCCCCTCCAAAACCCAGTTTGAACTCACAGGGATTCCTTAAAGCAGCAGTAAAGCTCCAGCAAAGCCTGACACTCACCAAATCTGTTCTCAGAGACAAGGGAGAACCCTGCAAGTGGGAAAACCTACATGAGGAGTTTATCATTCCATAGTTCATTGCCTAAAGGGGCTTCTAGAGAAATAGAGGCACCAAATACTGTTCGGTAAGGAGAAGAGGGAAGGGAGGCAGGTAGAGAGACAGGGAGACAGAGAATAACAGCTGCGGAAAGAAAATTGGGTGGAAGATTAAGGTAAAGAGTTGTAAAGGGAAGGAAGGAGTAGAAAATAAACCCAGATGAATCAGAAAAGGCATGGCTACAAGTTGGGCAAAGAAGAGTAGAGACTGAGTAGGAAAATAAGCAGCACCAGAGGTTTGTCACGCTTTTCCTGTGTAAATACACATCAAACTTCACGACTAGCTGCCTCTGTTGAACAGCAAGGATTCTGTTGCCCTGAAAATGAGAGTGTGAAGGCAACAGGAAGGATAGGACTATATTTCTAAATAAAACAAGATATTAAAAGAAGAGACTAAAATAAGAGATTCTGAACAGGTCTGCAGGGACTGTGCCAGTACCCTGGTAGGGCTGAATCCAGCCTGTTTGTGGGATACAGCTCCCACAAGGTGACTTGCTCGCTGGCTTAGAGCTTGCCACCCTTTTCCATTTGGCTTTTGCTGGCAGAAAAGGAAACATTCTGAAAATCGTTGCCTAGGACATCAGCCTTTCTGGAATCAGATTTACCTACAGCACTTGGGAAGAATGGTGTGTTTTATCTATGCAGGGATGTGAAATCCACTTTCTTGGGAACCACACATGTACCATACTCTTCTTCCTCTGTCTCCACTATCTTCAATACCACAAAGAAAGTGTGAGGAGCCAGCATCCCTGCTAGGGGCATATGTCTGAATAGGCACAAGCTTAATAATGTCCCAATTTAAATATGTATAGAGCCAAGTGTCAATTGTTAATGCAAAAGCCCGCACATGCTCAAACATTTTGGGGCGGTTTGGCTTTTCCTTGGAGGTGAGGTTGGGGCATCTTTAGCGAGGTCAGAGCAAAAGAAAATATTAGTGTCTTCTCTTCTCCCACTGCTTGGAAACCGGGATCTCTGTTGTCTTTATCCTCAGTCTTTTGTGGCTACTACGAAGGAACATCTTCCAGAAGGCACCGTGTGCTTGTCCTCCAGCGGCTGATGCCCTCCCGGCCCTTTTCCANGGGCTGCGGGCGGCGGGGGCGGCCGAGCCTCCCCAGGGCCGCCGGCTTCGCCGCGCATCCCCGCCTGCGGGCCGAGCCTCAAGCGTTCCTCCAGTGCGTGAACCCCACCCTAAGAAAGCATCCGACGGAAGCGGCTGTCGGAAGGAAGGGAGCCGGGAGGTGAGCCCGACACCCCGAAGCCATCAGGCCACCTTTGCGCCCACAGCCCCGCTCTCCGCCGCTGCCCGCCCACCGCTCCCGCATTCCCGAGGCGTCCAGAGCGGCGTCAAGCCCCGGCACCGGCTGGCTCAGCCCTGCCCCTCCCCTGCCCCTTCCCAGCCTCCGCCCTGCCTCAGCCCCGTCTCAGCAGCTCAAGCCCCTTCC